>JBBMOJ010000304.1:0-50191 GCA_038090695.1 Sclerotinia spermophila | reverse complement strand
ATATTATAATATATAAAATAGAAATTAGTATAGGGATTTATATTGAATTTCTTTTTGTCCGGAATATTAACTTTACTACCACAGGGTTGGATTTTGAGTGCTATTATTGTTATTATTATTATAATGATGAAAACTTTGTTAGTGTTAGAATGCGATTTTTGTTATTTGAATATATATTACGAGCTTTGTCTTCGGCCCCTCGGTGCCGGAAAAACAATTTCGCGTCGCTATAGCTCCTCTCATTATTTTCCAGGGCACCTTGGAACCTATATCGCAGCTTGTCCTATTAGAGGTTTAGAATAATAAAAACTATATTATCAATTATATCAAATAGCAAAATTCAATATTCTACTTTAATATTTCATTTTAAATATTCTGAAACATAGTATACTAAGATTGAATTAAAATTGAAGATTTTCATATGATTTTTCAGAATAGTATTCTTAAGGGCGCTATGACCATGTGCACCATAAGGACTCTTTATCATATGAAATGTTAGATATCCAATCTTACTTATATTCTATATTCCATATGCCACATTCCAACCCCCATCCCCATTCAATCCCCTTAGCTCTCCTCCCATCTCCCAATCCCAGTTCTATTTACAATTAATAGAATCAATAGATTAATATAATATACTCAAATCAAGATAATATTATTATATTATATCTATTATACTATGAACATTATTATCACTTAGGGAAAGTAGAATGCTTAAGTTAAGTTAAGAGGTGGAGATCTATATTGTTATTTATATTGATAGTCATATTGAAAGAGCATTTATATGATATCTTATTCAAACATTCAAGTATTTATATTTATATTTATATTTATATTCATATTTATATTCATATTCATATCTCCAAACCTCCAAGAAACGAGTGACTTAATATTCCTACCCAAACTCATCAATACACCACACTACGAAATATATCTATCTATTTCTAGACTTTTGCTGATTTCTCATATTGCATATGTATGTGTGTATGTATGTGTGTGTGTGTGTCAAGACAGATAATCCAAAGAAACCCACCGCAAAGAAAACTCCATCCCATATTCATTGTTAAGCCTTAACTGTCCTATCCTATCCTTCAAGTCAGTTTGGAAACTGCTTGTATCGTGATTTCATGATTGCGTGTTCATATTCATATCCGTATCCGAAACCGAAACCTTATCCTTCCAATACCATATCCATATCCATCCCTAATTTCCCATAACCATCCATCCCTCCCACAACCACCCTTCCCACAACCATCCATGCCAAACCTTCACCCTCTTCCCCAAACCCATATCCCATCCCTCACCCTCACCCCAACTCTACTCCTTAACCCTCCCCAAAACCTTTTTCCCCGGATGAAACCCACTCTTCGTCTTTTCCGTAACCGACCCCGCAGAATTCGTCTTCTGCAAAGCTAATCGTGCCATTTCACCTTGTTCTTGATCGGCAGGTTGGGAGAGACGTCGTGTGCGTTCTACACGGTAGGTTTTGGCTGGGAGATGCATTGATGCGAGGGCGGCGGCGAGACCGAGGGCTGAGGCTGGGAGGGGTTAGTTTGGGTTGAGGGGAGGAAGTAGAAGACGAGAAGAGAGAGGAGGGTGCTGGTTGAGGGGGAGGAAGATGATTAAAGGGAGAGAAGAGTGATGATGAAAATGAAGATAAAATAACATATATGGTATAATCATAATAATGATGATACAATGCGAAAGAAACAGAAGATATAAAACACAGCGCAATAAAACAATACCACACCACCAACCATAAGGTTCAACACATCAATACATAACACAAACTTCTTAAACTTACCACCAGCAGTAACAATTCCAGTAACAGCGACCATGATGATTGATTTATTGAAGGTGTTGATTCGTTTTGTTTTGGTGACTTCTTTGAAGTATCTGTTGTATTTGATAGAGTTGGTGTTTTTGTGTGATGGATGTTGATGTTGATTTTGTTGTAGATGTAGATGTAGATATAGTGTGACTGTAAATATAGATGAAAGAAAGAATCCCAACAATCAAAGTATCTCTTGTACTTTACTCCTCAAAGTATATATATTGTATTTTCTTGTATATCAGATATCTTATCTCCTTTCTCTTACATCACCAAAAAGAACTCCAAACTCCAAACTCCAAAACCATCATAACCTCTCAATAAATACCCTCTCCTCCTCATCATCCTCAGCCCACAAACCCCCAACCCTCCTGTCCCATATCTAACTGGTCCACCGTGCGGGGTAATTCCAAGCCACTAATCAATAAATAATAAATAAACTTTTCAATTTCTCCGCTAACCGCACCCTGAAATGTGTAATCTGGGGTTAGCGTGGGGAATTAATGTGATGGGACCCATTTATGACCCAGTCATTTAAGGAGAAATATCCACTTAGCTTTGCGCTACGGGAGGTGGATCTGGGGTAATTATGGGGATTGGTGGAGTGGTATGAAAGGGAGGGTGAGATGATGTGGTGGTGAGAGGGGTGTGGTTGTATTGGGAAGGGAAGGTTTTGGGGGAGTGCGATTATTGTGTTCTGGATAAATGTATATATATATTTTGGAAAAAGATAGATAAATATAAAAGGAGATATTTGAAAGTGTTATTTATAATATACAATAAATACGATCTAACAAAAACCAACTCTGTATTTTTGATTCAGGTATTTATTACTAACTTGTAATAGATATATATATATATATATAATCACTACGTAATATCGTCTAGAATTACCGAGAAGATCACTTATTAATATCGTCGCAATTGGAAGACTATATATTATATGAAACTTGATTTGATAGATATTGTCGCAGAAGATGTAACCTTATATAACGTTGTTCTTTTGAGTTGTTAGTTATGGGAAAGACTATCTACCTAGCTGGGTATGTAAAGAATGATTTGTTTGATTAAAAAGATACAGCGTATGTATACAGATACATACATACATATATACCCAGGTATTCAATACCTCGCCACCGTTCAAATCAGTACACGAATTCGAGGTCGCGCATACAATAACCCTCACTCTCTCATATACACACACACATATATACATGGATTGATCCCCAGCCCATCATCACCATCCTCCCTTGCTTCATAACAACAATGAAATACAGTACAATACACCGCCAGGTCCAAAATCCCTATCCATCCCTTCCACCTACATAACCATCTTTCCATATTCAGTAACTAAATCATTATATCACATTACATCACACCACATCATTCTCTCTCTATCAACCCTCATCAACACAACACACCAATACACCAATACACACCTCCCCCCCTTCCCCTCCACACCTCCCCATCCCAACCCAAATCAAGATAAACAATACATTCCATAAATCCCCAACTCTCATCACCACATCTACACAATAAAATCTACTTTCGAAACTCTATACTCTATTTTCTATTCTATTCAACTTCAACTCCTCCAACCCACTTTAAGCAATTATATAAATCCTTCAACACATAAACACATAAACTCATCCATCGCCCACCTAGCACATCCATTCAAATCCGATCTCAGATCTCCATATATATACGCCAGAAAAGAGCAGCAGGATGCTTATTACCGATACTCTACCGGGCGAAGTATTAATTGAGGGCCAAGCTGAAATCTGATGAAATTTCCCCACCAGAACAAGTACAAAAGCACTTATTTTGAAATTCAATTATAATTCCAAAAATCATTTAAGCTTTATACAAATTTGGAAATTTAATAGAGGTTTGGTTTGCAAATCGATTTGTGTTTTTAGAATTCCTCTTTCCAAAAGTCTTAAAAAGTTGTATACTTATTTCAAAATACTATAATAGTTTTAGTGGATTCGATTAGATTGACCGGGCTCTCAATTTCTACTTTCGAAATTATATATTTATATTTTCTAATAAGTCTAACTTAAAAAGTTACTACCAATATATTTATTACTCTTCTTGAATTATTCTATTTCGCTCACTTAGTAATAGAGAAAATACTATAATAAATAATAGATTATACTATCGATTATATTATTATACTATTAATCGCTATATTTGCTTGCTATTTTCCTCTACTATTTAAGTCTTTTCAAAATTTCGGAACACTAGGGAAAAGGTACTATAATAAAAGGATATAAATTAGCTTTACATTTGAAGAAATTTAGTAAGGGAACGAATGCGTTTCGCAGTTGAGTCACATGTTTTGGTGCTTAGTAACCTTACCATATATTCATCTAGTTAACTGAAGGTAGTCAAAATGATACTGTGTTCACATCAAGGCTTGCTATATTTGATTCAACCACTATTCGACTTTAGTATGCTTAAAACATAAGATTACAATATAGTAAAAGATTACTAAAAACATAATCGTTAATGTAATCACGAAATCCAGGTATAAAATCAACTTAGTCAAACACTTCTTCGATAATTCAGATGCCAAATACGCCATTCAGCAGGGGAAGCAAGGCATCGCCCCATCCGTTCTTACTTTGCTTTCGTGATTCTAACACTTCTACTGCACGTATATATCTTCGGAGCTCATCTGGCCTGCGGGTCCACTCTGGGTAGTATCTATTGGTATCTCTGAGATCTCCTTCGGTAATCACCATCATTAACAAATTTCATTTAGAGCAAAAGTTATCACAGTACGGTATAATAGAAGATGCTTACCTTTTATTTTGCGGGCTTTGAATGTTAAGAGTATTAAAATCATATGAGGTGTGTCAAAGGTATTGAAACATCTCCTTGCCACGACCGACGCAAGCTGCATCTCCCGATGGGTCGTTTGTTGCTCGACGGACCAGGCTTCCCGCAATTCTCGCACACGATTCGTCCAACTCTGCATACCCTGTGTCTCGGCGAACTCGGGATATAGATCATACAGCCCCGAGTCCTCCAGACTTTCCAAAGAGACCACACATGATCGATGGGCATGGTTCACCGATCCTTGAGAAAGATATTCTCCGTTGTGGTATCTTGTATCCTCGAGACGGAAGCGGAAGAATTCCTTGGTCTTCCCACCCACCTGTGCAGCAGTGCGGCGATACGCTTGTAGAAGCCACATATCGGGTGCAAATTGCCCGTGCGGGAATCTCCGGGTATCTACCACGCAGATGTGGATGTCGGCTCCATGGCAGCCAAACGTACGGCGTCTCCGGATTGCGTATTGGATTGCGAATAACAGGGAGCTGGTCCAGGACATTAGATTATCAGATTCAAGCCCACCGCAACATTGTTTAGTCAGGTGGATGTGTAGCATGTTTGTTGCTTCGTCCTTTGAAAGTGACAGAAGATCTCTTCTGCTCGCTTCTGGCGACTCGGTAACACTCGCCATCGAAGCCACTATATCATCGTCACTTCTTCCTGAGCTCTTCCAATCAAACGTCCGGAATAAGTAGTGCGGGATATCTGTAGTCGCAAAAATTTGAAGTTTGACCTTGCTTGCTGGTGGGTAGAACAGCGTCGGTCCGTTAGGACATCCATGAAGGACCAACACCCAAAATTCGATCCAGCTCTGCTCGTCCCTCTTCCTTTCCTCTCGTCTCTGTTCCATTTGCCCTTCCATGGCCTTAGCATAACCGTCGTCAATCTCCAGGCGATTTTCGTGTTCATAGTATTCCTCGGCCTGCTAATCAGGGTCGTATGGCCATTCAAGTAGCGCCTCGTCGCGCGGAATAAAATAGTTGTCGCTATGTAGTGAGCCGGAGTAATTGCTAGCTTGATTGTAACATTACTCAGCGGTCTTCCATAGGACGCCACTGCTCGAGGTGTCCAAAACACCCCGTACTATGCTTCTTATCTGTTCGTCGAAGTGTGTCAACATACACTGAATCAAGGACCCCTTACGGATACTAGCCCCCCCTTGATCTCCAAGGGAAGCGAGGTAGGCAATGATAGACGATTCACGGGCATCTTTAAGCGTGTTGGCTGTGTCATCAAGAGTCCGAGCTGCTTCAGTAACCTCGTTGGCTAGTCTGCAAAGCGTGTTTAATTGCGTGATATCGAGACTACTAAGGTGGGTTATCGAGTCAGCTAAGGAACGAGCTTGCTGCACCTGTGAAGTAACGACTTTGACAGATTGAACAAGCGATGGGATTATATCTCGAAGAGTTGAGCTCGGGTGATCAGAAACCGGGCCGTCGATCTCAGATGTCTTGTTAGCGATTCTCAGTCCTTCCATCAAACTCGTAACAGAATTAACAGGAAGTGCCATTATAAGTTAGTCGATTCTGTTTTGCTAAATGGAAGATTTGGGGTATTGCAGGATGAAACTGGAATTTGCAGAGGTTGGATTTCGGGTCAAACTCATGTGCGGGGGTGGCGCGGCCAGATGGAGGAGTTTCCTAGCAAGGTATGCGTATACAATACCTCGAGAATACCAACCGGAAAACTCATCAAATATCTCTCTTCATTGCATATATATCATCCACCTGTTCATTTAGCCACAGAACTCAGCTAGTTGACCACCAACCACTTCATATAATAAAACAAACAAACCACCATCTACTTCCACATACTCGCCACTTCTCTTCTTTCCTCTTCCTAGAACCATCCAATAAAAACTTCCATAATCATAATCATAATCAACAACCCCTTCCATCCCATCCCCATAACCCCCATCCAATCATCTCCAAACCTCACAATAAATTAAAACTATCCTCTCACCCACCAAACCCAATCACAATACCTCAAACCATCCATCCCCTCAAACTTATAACTTAATTACATCTCCAAACCCCCTCTCGCTTCCCCATCATCATCATTATTATCAAATAACTACTAGTATAGGAAATATATAATTCCACAACTCCCTCCCTCCCTCCTCCCTCTTCCATCCAATAGACCACCACACATATACAAAAGCGGAAAAAGCCAAAACTTCCCAAGTATTGATCATGAGTTCCGGCACCGCATCTATCGCTTAATTTGAGTTGATATGCTAACATAATAAATAACCACCTATAAACATCCCTTTAACGACTTATTAAACCCCAGCATTTTCATCTACATTTACATCTTCTACCAAACCAATATAAAAATTCCAAACAATAAAGTCACTAATTACGCCAATAATAATCCAACATACAATATACAAACTTAAGAAACCTACACTAAAATTCAATCCCACACATTATACACCAACCCTCCTATCATTTATTATTACTCAGTACACAGTACACATACATACATACATACATACATACATACACACCATAGCTAGCTAGTCTGCCACCACGACAGTGGCCCCCGGAGGGCCAGCGGAGCGTCGCTTTGATATTCGATCGGGGTCGGGGTGAGGGTGAGGGTGTTTATGTTTATGGGGGCAAGCCCCCAAACCCCCTTTGCTCGCTGCGCTCGAGTTTTTTTGTTTTATTTTGGTGTTAGTTTGTTTGTTTGTTTTACTGGTGTGGGCTTGGGATATATATGGAGGAGGATGGGATATTGGGATATTGGTGAATTGAATCGATAGATAGTTCGTTTTTAGTGATTGGGATTTCTTGAATTGGGATTGGAGTTTAGAGTTCAGTTGGG
Source organism: Sclerotinia spermophila (assembly GCA_038090695.1). Taxonomy (NCBI): domain Eukaryota; kingdom Fungi; phylum Ascomycota; class Leotiomycetes; order Helotiales; family Sclerotiniaceae; genus Sclerotinia; species Sclerotinia spermophila. The sequence goes on along the minus strand of JBBMOJ010000304.1, from coordinate 42,690 downwards.
GATACTTTTTCGAGGTGTGAGGATATTGATTGGAAAGGGGGAGGTTTTGAAAAGTAGCCTTTTAAACAGAAGACTAGAAATCTTGGTTGCGAGAATGATCGTCCCATGGGCTATGACGTATATTCACCAGCGTTTACGACATGTCTTTCTATCTTTTGAAAAATCTTTTTGAGAAAGAGTGTTGGGTAAGGAAGGAAGGAGTCGACGAATAATGTACTGATGGAGATTAGTATCTAATCATGGGAAACGGACTGCGGTGCAAAGTATTGCCATACCGATCAAGTGATTCGCGGGTCCAGAGAATAAAATCTGGATTGGAAGTGCTGAGTTCCTTTTCGCGGTTGGTGATTGTGTCCATTTTGTATGAATATGTGGAGATACATTGGATTTGGGACCTAGTGGTCGGTCGCCTATTTGTATTCAGTAATGAAATTAAATGATGATTGGGAAGCAAAAATGATTTTACCATGTATATGTACCGCCATCAATATGTTGCGCAAACCACCATATCATGGAGCTCTAGGGGAACAATACCAGGAAGGTGTGATTCGCGAGTACGAATCTGATTCTTCGCAGTTGCTGGATACCAATTTTTGGAAATCAAGTCAAAGCCATGGCTTCTCTAGTATTCGAGATCTAGTTCTTAGTAGTTGAAGGATCGAGAACAGTAGTAAATAATGAAGCCCACGATAGAATTATCAAAAAGTCTTACAATAGGATCGATATCATGAGAAGAACTTTTATCAACTAAGGCCAAAGTTTCAGATGATGAAAGAGTAGATATCGGGGTATATTTCGCCTTAACCCGTGACGGAGGGGATCTCGAATTAATTTTATCTTCTTGTGCATCTCCTGAATCAATATCTGAGTTGATATCCACTGCACAGGAATGGTACTACAGCTCTTCCTATCGATAATCTAATCTTAGAAACGGCTTCATGTCTCGTAATCTTCTGATTAAGACTCTCTCTTGTATTGAGATTTCCTATTTGACTTGATTATCTTTCCTGCTCTGTAGATATTCGACCTCTCAAATTGCAAATACTACATGTGATATTCTTATATTCTTTCGCAAAGATACATCGAATTTTTCGTTTCTGACATCCATTCCCAACATCTGTAACAGCTATGAGTTTCTCTTCGCATGTCTTTTCACAGAGCGGGTGGATTTATCTGTGATAGCAATTTAAGGCAAGATGGGAATTTCAGACGATTTTTCATCATGATGCACAAAAGAGGTATTTCGATAACGATGACGATGCTTCTACAGTTTAATTATGGGGGGTTGGTCAGAGGAGGTATGTATACAAACTATCTTCCCGAGGACTAAATCATAAATATCTTCGTCCGAATTATTGTCTCATTGGCCAAATCTCTTACATAAGCGTTCAAGCTGAAGACTCAATGTCCTCCTAGAATATGTTGTTCGTGTTTCGTTCGCTTTGGAATGTTGATTTGTAACTTGTAGGTTTGGAGGAGTACTATTTGTACGAAGATCATTAAAATGACGCGGGTGTTACCAGTGTCGCACCTTGTTGTTGGTATATATATACGTCTAACGATGCTCGTCTCTCGACTCACGTTGTGTTTCGATGCATCTATCTTCTATAGACTTTTAACCCTGCTATAGAGACTATCAGTGACTTTCGGGCTTAAACACATTTTCTATTTCCTTATATTTTCATATCAATCACCAACATGGGCTGGTTCACCTCCTTCCTCTACTCCCAATCATTCGTCACTCTCCCCATACCCACCCACGATTTCACAAACCAAACCATAATCGTAACCGGATCCAACACCGGACTCGGACTCGAAGCCTCTCGTCACTTATCCCGCCTGAACACCCATCTTCTAATCCTCGCCGTGCGTTCCCCATCCAAAGGCCAAGCCGCCAAAACATCCATTCTAGCCAGTACCGGGCGTCCAGAATCCAGCATCGAAGTCTGGCCTCTGGATATGCAATCCCCATCCTCCATTCAAGCATTCTGCGCAAAAGCCACTCAACTCCCACGCATCGATGCCGTGCTTGCTAATGCGGGGATGATGACGAAATATTTTAAATTGGTGGAGGGATACGAAAGTACGCTTATGACGAATGTTATTGGGATATTTCTGCTCGTTTCGGGAATCTTGCCGAAATTGAGAGAGTCGGCAAAGAAATTTGGTATCCAGCCTAGAATCTCGATTGTAGCTTCGGATTTGCATTTTATTGCCAAATTGAAAGAAGCGAATGAGGAGAATCTTTTCAAGGCGCTGAATAATGAAAAAACGGCGGAAATGGGTATGGAAAGGTTAGATATGAGACTCCTCTACACCAATCTATTGAACCCCATTATAAAAATCACGAAACTCACATAACCCAGATACTCCACGACAAAACTCCTCCAAGTATTCGGAGTCCGCGAGCTCGCCCAAAAACTTTCTCGGGACCCGGATTCGATATCCCCATCTGTGGTTATCAATTGCCTGACGCACGGAGCTTGCAAATCCGATTTCCATCGCGAGGATATGGGATTTGAGAAGTTTAAGAAATGGCTTTTGAGTACTCTGCTGGCGCGCACCACGGAAGCGGGGAGTCGGACTTTGGTGGCGGGAGTTGCGGCCGGGGAGGATTGTCATGGGGAATATATGGCAGATTGTCGGATTGCTGAGTATGTCTTTTATCGCTTTTCTTCTTAGGAAGTAGGGGTGCGGGGAGGTAGGGGAGATGACTGGTTGCTGCGAAAACGTGAAGAGCTAATTAATATCAATTCTAGGACCGGCCCATTAGTAAAAGGACCCGAGGGTATAAAGTTACAAAAGAAAGTATGGGATCAACTATTACAAGAACTAGAAACTATACAACCTGGCATTTCCTCAATCATTCAACAGTAGAAAGCACACTCGAGACAACACGAAAATCGAGAATTAGAAGGAAGAATTTGTGGATAGTATGCTGGAAGCTTGCTAGAACGTCAAGTGGCGTGGAATTTGGATAAGCTCCGAGTTGGGATGAAGACGGTACCAGTACTACAGACATCAGACACGAAAAAAAGTTCGCCAAGTGGTAAGGGATGAGTAGATCTCTAATCAAAAGCTATCCATTAATCAATACTTGTACTCATAGAAGAGAATAGTCATCTGTCTTCACACTGCATAATTACTCTATCCCACAATCCGGCATCCATGAATCATAAATTCAGTTCATGAAGCCGGCCCCGATATCTGGATATATACGAAAATACCACTCAAACACCGAGATCTAGCCCTTTATCTAATTACAAAAATGCTTTCTCTTTTTTGAATCTAATGATTTTATTTTGGAGGGGGGGACGGTTTGAAGGGGGTTTGATATAATCATTCATATTTTGAGATGAATATATATATGCGAAAGATTCAATCTAGAATATGTAACCCGTAATCTTTCCCAATTAAACGCCTTGTACTTCATAAGATTATATTTATATGGTTTCAGCCCACCTGGTCTGGTTTTGTCCATTCTCCTGCTTTGATTAGGACTTCTAAAAGCCAAGTATCCTCGTTGTTTATTCAATGACATTCTGGTGTCCCATATTTCACGTTTTGCCATTTGCCATTTGCCCTTTTTCCGCAGACAATCCCAGCTCTCCCATCTCTGCCCATGACCGCTCATATCACACTCCTCTCTTCCATCCTCACAATTCACTACCTCTACCCACACGATCAATCATATGTTCCATACTCTCCGTTTCCTCTTCCCCCTCCTTCCCCCTTTTCTCTCCTCCACACCCACCACTCTCACTCTCCCCCTCTCCCTCGCCATCACGACTTTCAACCTTCAACTCATAATTCCTCAATATCCCCGCTTGCTTATCCATAATATCCATCTGATGATCCATCGTCGCGAGAGTAATTGAGTTCTTCTTTCTCAATTTTCCAACTCGTCGCTTGTCGAATTCGAGATTGGCTTCGTGATCGGGTGTGCGGTGGTGTTCATCGGATATCAGGTGAGATGAGAAGAGACCGGGGAAGTATTGGCGGACGAAAGGACGAAGGACGACGAGGGTGTTGCAGAAAATTCCGATATTTATTTCTAAGGATCTGGTGTTTTGATGGGGGTTAGTCTTTGGAATTTGTGCTTGTATAATGCGGGAGTGTGAAGAGGAGATTGTAAAAAGAATGAAAGGGAGACGAACGACCATATTGCTGCTCCGCCTTGGGTGTATAGTACATCTGGGTTATCTTGAAGCGCCATAATGTATGTGATGCGGAAGATACAGATGATGATCACACTTTTGATGGACATGTCAGTAAATTCTTCCAAATATATTCGAAAGAACCCTTTCAGGCAACATTTGAAGAGGGGAGAGAGCGGTAAACATACAAAATGCCCGTCGAGAAAATCGATCCAACCGCCAACTTCTGTCTAAAGGGCAACTTCAAAAGATATAGCATATATAACGGAAGTATAAGGATAGCCGCGTCTGTAAGGATATTGAAGATTGCTTGCCAGAGCCCACATTGGTTGAGACATTGTCCATTCTCGGGGTTCGTGGGAATGCACGGAATAGCTATTATTAGGGATATGATGAGGGTATAAGTTATGATTATAAAGGCAAGGGAATAACAGCCTAGACGGAAGTAGCGGTTTGGATTGAGTCGATGGAGGCTGGACGGTACTCAGTTCATTGGTATCTTCTGATAATGGCGAGGAAAGAAACATACAGGATGAGAATAGATAGCTTGGTGAATGCGGGGGCCCAAGCGTAGGTAGATACCATAGGGCTGAGTTGCTAGGTTTGTAAGTAAAAGCTGGAGTATAGATTGATAAATTCGACTAACTGTAAGATAGAGCCCCATCTGTTGAGCAGTGACTTCCCATAGATGTTTACCGAATCCATATTTCATACCTTACCGTAAGTTAGCATCATTTCCTATTGCTTGTGAATTTATCCATCACTCACAATTGACACTGATAGCAAAATATGCAATTGAACATATCTTTTAGATTTTAGCATCATAGAATATCCCACAAGAGCCCCAAAAATCATACATATGAAAGAATAATTGCGACTATGTCCAGGTTAGAATCTTTATTGATGGCCGTGAGCAGACAACCTACCATCATCCAAACCGAACGATTTCATGATACTAATCCTTGTGTACAATCGAATACCAAGAGTACTACTAGCCAGAGCAAGAGTAATGGCATATGCAACAATGAAAGCCACTTGGGTCGCTGACAGAGCTGATGGATTGAAATTTGGTGTAATACCAGGAGGCGCTGGAAGGAGTCCGGTTGACATATTTGCTCTTTGTGCTTTGAGTCTGATTTGAAAGGATGTTCATGCTCGATGAAGAGATTCAAGAGAGGAAACATTCTTGACTATATGTCAGGACAAAAAAAGAATTTGATTCTTGATCACCATTATCGGTATCCCGAATTCCAGTACCATTTTCCAATAGATGATAGATCAATAGTCGGATACAGAATCGACTGCTTTTTCCAAAAAAGAAGTTGAGAGTTTCTGAGACCCCGGACTCGGCAGGCAAGCAACGACATGGGTCACAGCTGAAACTGTACGAATGATTGGCACGATGCGGAGCTCAACTTTGTCTCCTGCATATTTTACAGTATCGGGAAATGAATTTCATGAACTTTGCTATATCAATAGTCATTCATACTAGTTGAATGAAAATCAGCTGAATTGCAAGAAGCAAAAGAACAATGAATTCTAGACTACGAGTATGGAACGACGAGGAGGTTATGATCAATAAATAGTCACACACCCCGCTGGCTCGTCATGTAAGAAAAGAAATGGTCACGACTCACAACGTTCCTCCATACGGAAGAGAGCCTGCTGTCAACGTGCATGCTTACGTGCATGCTTTCTCCACCTTCTTTTTTCGGATGATATATCTTGCGAACCAAGTTATCTCTGCATGATTGAATTTTCTGGATTTTTTGTTTTTTGTTTGTTGCACCACATAGACGATGATTAGATAAACCCGTTGCCAATAGCGATAATGTCGACCTTGTATATCACTGCCATTGCAGCGGGTGCATTTCTCCACAACGTCGTAAGGAACAGGGAGTTTGACCGTTATCCTTTTTCGATTCTTTTTGCCATCATATCATCTCATATCATTCTCTCGATAATACTGCAATATGATAGCGATGCCGGTGACTTAACATTCTGGCAAGCTCAAAGACTCGCTTTTAGCCTTATCGCGACGGCAATTGTTTCGCTATGGACAAACATATTGGTCTATCGAGCTTTCTTCCATCCTTTGCGAAATTTCCCCGGTCCTTTTGGTGCTAGACTCTCCAAATTCTGGAGTTTGGGTAAAGTGGTCGAATCGAACGTTAGGTGGTATCAAGTAGCTGGACAATTAAAGGGGAAGTATGGGGATTATGTCAGGACAGGTATGGAATCCAGAAGGGATCATCGCAAAAACAAAACTCTCCTGTTGCATCAAAGTTAATCAATCCTCAAGGACCTCGCGAACTCATAATATTCGATCCTGCAGCTATTAGCGTGATTCTTGGCGCTTCATCCAAGTTGCAGAAAGGACCGTTCTATGGATCGACGACACCAGAGTCGTTGCATACGACGAGAGATTCCGACTTCCACAGAAAAAGAAGAAAGATCTGGGATTTGGCCTTTAAGCAATGTATTTGAATTCTCCACTTTTATTCTCGGATTGTAACGTGACTGACGATAAACCTTTAGCCCTCACTGATTATGGACCCCGCATTGAGGAATTCACCACATCGTTTCTTGCTCGTCTGTCAATAGGTGCAGAACATCCATTGGTAATCAATGAGTTATGTGTTCAATACAGTTACGATGTAATGAGTGCATTGGCTTTTGGTATTCATACTGAATTCTTGAATGGAAAGCAAACAGCAAAAGCCAAGAAAGTTCTCGATAATATCCAAAGTGGTGTTCTTGCTATCGGAGCACTAGTTCATATTCCATGGGTGTTCACAATGATTGACGTGCTAAGTGTTTTTGGAGGTCCAATGAAGGAGTTCAATGATTGGTCGGCTTCTCAGGTGGAGGCACGAAGAGACGTTGGATTTCCCGATCCCCCTTATCATATATCAATGGGCTAATGATCCAATAGATGAAGAACCCCAAGCCAGATATAGTGGGCCATCTCATTCAACATACCGAAGATACCCCTGCTGGACGCGCTCTCCTCAACGGTGATTCTCGCTTGATCATAGGAGCAGGAAGTGATACTACTGCAACAGCCCTTTCGGCACTCTTTATTCATCTTGCACATTACCCAGAATATCAAGTTCGCCTTCTTGAAGAGCTTAGACCCATGTTTGAAGATGGTACATATAGTAATGGAAGAACGTTCCCATTACTAGATGATATCATACAAGAAGCACTAAGGTTGTATGCGCCTGTCACATTTAACTCTCAGAGAGTCACTCCTAAAGGCGGGTTGACTATTGGAACGGTATATATACCTGGCGATACTATTGTCAGTATTGCAACGTGGCAACTTCATCGCGGTAAGTTCATTCTGAACATAAACATTTACTTCTTTCTGCTCTTCCCATGCTATCATCCTCACTCTTGACTCTAGATCCTCGCAACTTTAGAGATCCGGATAAGTTTATCCCCGAGCGTTGGACGACACGTCCGGATCTCGTCCTCAATAAATCAGCATACCTACCCTTTTCTACGGGTGTATATAGCTGTATTGGAAAAGGTCTCGCGATGATGGAATTACGTTCTGTAATTGCGAGAACGATAGTTGAGTATGAGGTAATCTTTCCGGAGAACGTAAAGTTTTATGAAAAAGAGTTTTTTGGGAAGGTAAAAGATCATTTTACTAGCGGTATTCCAAGGTGTGAGTTAGTCTTCAAGAAGAGATCAGAGTGAATATGAGTGAATGGACAGACTTCTTTACTGGTATCAAAGATAAGTTGAGACGAGGGATGAAGGGTGAGAGCAGAGAGACAAACTCGTACATTCATTAGGCAATAAAGATTATTGTTATCTTTTCGATTTTGATAAAACTTAGCTACGAACATCACGATAATGGAGAAATAAGAAATTAGATGGAGAATACAAGCTTAAACATCATCCAGATACATGGATAAATCCTAGACGCCGTAGATTGCTTGTCCTAGATATAAAAGTAACTCGAGAGCTTCTTGACTCTCCGTATACCCTGTTCAGTCCTAAATAGTGTGGGTGTTTAGCAATAAACTGTTTCCGAGAAATCACAGCAATAATGATATAACGAGGGAAGTTATCCTCGCGTCACGAAATGGATTTCGAGAGGATATTGATCAAAGAAAGGATAAGTTCTAGTCAAGTTTGACAGGACACCAAAACGCCGTATTAGAGTATCCTCACAATATAGTACACTCAAAATAAGCCCCATTTAGTTTTTTTTTTATTCCGGTGGTAAATCTATGTTTTCATGTGTACTCGACAGAGTGATTGTACACTTCATCCTGCTAAACTTAACAAGGGAAGGCCAGATTAGCCATAGATATCTCGAGTTATCGACCTAGATTTTAATCGAGTACTAAATTAGAAGAGCTAGTGGAAGTGAAAGGGACCGGAAATGATAACGAGGATGAGAACCACAAAGGGAGAACAGGAATAACAATTGCATGGAATAGATTGAATAAAGACGAGAATGAGTACACTATTCACAATACCGAAAAACTAGGGGTCTTTGTTATCGGTATATAGTAACTAGTATTGAGGCCGCCTTTGTTGATTAATTTGAAAGCTAGCTTGCAATACCGACGGACCTAAAATAATACTCATTTCACCCACCACCTTCGAGTCTTGAATTTAGTGGTGGAAATCGGTTGCGTCTACGAGAAAATGAATTCCGGACTGATTTATAGGTTTGAGAAAACGTCGGGTCCGAATCATCACCCAAAACCTAGTTTGAATTCGAATTGACTCGTACTCAAACACGGGTTGATAGATTTATTCATGAATTTCGACATTGAAATCACAATCTATTTAGTGATTTGGCTCATTTCTAAGCCGAGCATTTGGCAAGATTCAATGTAGGTTGAGTATATCTTACCTTAGAATCTAGAGGCTATGTACACTCTCTGCGCCCCAAAAATGTACATGGATAGAACGTAAACATTCGGATATCCTCAAAGTTTTAGCCGGCTCCATCCGTTCTCGGGGACTCCGGACTGCTGTTCTTAGCGGCAATATTAGATAGATCTTGCATTGTGCCCCCCGTTTCCCGTTTCCTTAGCCCTTCTTCTGCTTCTTCTTCACCGCTCCCATCCTAATCCAAAGCTTCACAAAAAATGCGTCGCCAAAGTAGCGGGGAAAAGCAGCGAGGGAGGAGCTATTCGCGATTTCTGTGGCGGGAAGAGAGTTTTGGATTGCTGTTGTTGGCTGAAGGAAGTTCATCAACTTCATAAAAGTGACGTAGAACAGTTGAACCAGGAATATTCAAGACTCAATAGTAGATAAATTGGCCGTTTTGAGATAGGAGCAGCAGCAGCAAGAAATATGAGAGCATCATTAAGACTACCACATCCACCACATCCATGAATCACCCTTCCTACTTTGTTTACTCTCTTGATAAAGCAAAAGTCAATGCACCAAATTCGAATGTATCAAGGAAACAAAGAAATGTGCACCAGACTAATGATAAGCTGTGAATATTGTAAGGGATTCTAAGTCTTACTTTGAGCGAGAAGTGGGTGCAAAGTTTGCCGCTTTGCCGCTGCATGACGCCCCTAGGCGCAATAACCAGCATTGAAGTTATTTCAAATGAGGATGCAAACTCATTCTGAAAGTAAATAAGCACTTCCGTATGATCCTTCAAAGGTTTAGCCAAAACAAAGGTAATCGCGGCTTCCAGCTTGTCTATATCTTCCACAGAATGAAAGTCATTTGTGATACGTGGTAAGGCCTAACACAGAACTAAATTGAGAAACCCCCTGGACAATTAGAAGTTATTTACGGACCGTTGCAAGGAATGGTTAACTCAGTGTCGTAATCTTAGTCGGTATCACGCCTTTTCATTGAGACTGAGGGTCGTAGAGATCACTTTGCTTCTCACAACACATCTATTAGTGATATCACTAACCAATCAATGAGTATAGCATCTAACATTGCTTTATTATTTGGTATTGTACAATGGGTACGAATTTTCAGTCAATATCGAATTATCAAAGGAAACCCCTAACGCCAAAAGCGTCTAATCTCACAATCAAAATTTCTGTTTGACAGTCTTAATCAATTGGTCTTTGATTGCATTGCTTGTTAGGATGAAAGCATCCGGCATATCAGTTATCCAAATGCGGAATAAATGCTCTTATCTTTCTTTATAGGCCGAACCGACAAACGAAGTATTCGCGAAATAAAGGGGTATTCGGAAGCCCAACAAAGAAATAAAATGAATACAAAATCTTGAGCCTTAACGTCCTGTGAAGATTGGAATTTTAGTTGTGACAGCTTAACATAAAACACAGTGAAGGCTGTATATCTACGAGGAAAATCCAGATTACACACCAATTCGAGGATAATTTGCATTCAAAATGGGGGCAAAAAAGCAAAAGTCAGTCTCCGACGCGTCAGCGTCCGCAGATCTATCTGCAAACGCACCTCTATCAGATGCACCTCTATCGGATGAAGATCTCTCAGACGCAGATATATCAGGCCCAGATCCATTATGGACACCACCATCGGTAAGGCCACCATCGGTAAGGCCATCAACGGCAACACCACCATCGGTAATGCCATCATCGGTAAGGCCAACATCGGCAAGACCATCAGCAATAAGGCCATCAACGGCGAGACCATCAGCGGCAGCAAGAAGTTCGCGATCAGGAACAGCAGGGTCAGCCGCATCCGAATGGGAGGATGCGCCAGATATCAAAGATGATCCAGCGGCATTTGCTGCTAGAAACGCCCCACCCGAACAACAGTTCGACGAGGTAGCAAGGGCAAATCTCTTACCAGTACTAGGTGCAGGAATACATCCAGTATCAACCAGTGCTTCCGGTCTTTTGTGTGGTCTCCACGCTCTGATTTACAGTTACAGTGCCGCTCGAGATCTTGCTGCTCCGGAAGGAACACCAGTCCCCCTTCCAGATAATCCAACTGTCAAAGAGATGCAACGATACAAGAAGAGCCCAGAATTTTACCAAGATGTGTTGGCATATTTAAGGGATGAAGTTGGAGGCATTCTTCATTTTGCAAACATACAAGGGGATCCATTGACCGAAGACGAAATCATGGAACAGGTCAAAATGGTGGTGCCAGACACTCCAAATAACTTTGATATCACTGTCCTCCATAGTATGCTATCGTATTTGAATAGGTTGTACGGAACACACTATTGTTTAGGCAATATTGTACATGGCTACAATGTTACATGGGACCCAGTTAAGAGAATATGGGATGTAAATTTCCGGGCACCAACGCAGACCCAGGAGTATGGAAGAGGAATTAACCCAGTTTTGTGGCTATACAATGACAACTGGGAAAGTGAGAGCGGTTCACTTCATCGCCAGAATTTCGATGCCATTGGCCACTGGATGGGGTTCTCAAGTTCGTAGCCACTTCAAATTTTCTCCTTTCTTCTGCAGCCCCATGACATTCCCCAATGTTAAGATTAACCTTTGTTCCTTTCCACGCATGGAAGTTTCTCCTGTTTCAAAGTTTCCTGAAATTCTCGATTTTCTTCCTTGAGATCATCTTTTGACAAGTACTTGCTAACTCTTACGATGTTTGAAAGCATTGCACAGAGATATGGATCAAGACCTGATTACTGAATCCAATTCGTGGTTCGAAAATGAGGTCGATGAATATTTGAATAGAGGAGTCTGGATCATTACAGTTGATGTTGAAGGATATCAGGTCGATCTCGAAGACCATCAAGATCCCAGGGAGCTCAGAATATTCTCTGGCGCCTTTGTTACATCGCCACAGGTATTTCCATATGAAGATATACCGGACGGTTACACATGGGTACAAAGAAGTCCATTCCTTGTGGGCGAAGCTGTAACACCCGGGCCAGTGGGCATCGTGCCAACGAGGAGTTTAAAAAGAATTCAGAAGAACGCCCTCAGAGAAGCACACGATGCTGCCGGAGCAACTGCTGCCAACATCATCACGAAATCTAACCTTAAGACAGATGACAAGGGTACATGGATGGATTACTCAATTTACCGTACAATCGAGCCGACTACGAAGATCAATACAAGATACGCTAATCCTAACGACCCAGCAAAGAAGTTTGTTGGTGGTTTCCAATTCGAGGATGGTGAATTCTTGTTAGACACGCAGGAGCCACTCAAAGATCTCCGCCCTCGCATGACAAGAATAGATGGAACAACGGGAAGAGTCAAACCTCGCAACCTTCAGTTCTTAGAAAGGGCATGGAGGCTCCCTGAGTCGCTCCCCGTTGTAGAATCAGGTACCAAAAAAAAACCTGAGGCTTCGGGAACTCCTGGTCAACAAGCCATCTTAGGTTCTACCAATAAAAATAGCTCTGCATATAAGTATAAAACTGGTTTGGACGCCAAAGATTTCACAATAGCGAGCCTAAGGGCTCATGCACAAGCTCGAGGAATGGTCAGCAAAGATTATGGGAAAACGAAGGTATCTATATTAACAAAGCTTATCGAGTACGATCAAAAGCAAGCAACTGAGGGTGGAGTCGCAGAGAATCAAGTAGGGACTCAAGTGGGTCAAGTGGTTCAACCAGCTGCTGGTGGTCAGTTCCTACCTATGAGACGCGTCCTGGTTGATATTCCAAAGCAGGCTGGTCCACCTAAGACGCCTCCATTTTTTGCAACCGAATTAGTACTGGAGTTGAGTAAAGGTGACGCCAGCGATCCTGCAACCTGGGTAATCGACTATGAAGGTAGAGTTGGCAGAATTGATGATGAGGATCTTGAGCCAGTAGATAGACCCTGGAGGGTTGAACTTGATCCGTTGAGGTGGAATCAAATTATAGTTAATATGAGGAAGGATTTCGGTCGTGATAAGCCACCCAAACCTGCGAGTAAATCAACAACCAAAAAAGGAAAAGGGACTGCTGCTAAGACTCCGGCACTGGCGGAGACAGAAACTGTTGCCAATCTCCCGGATCCTCCAGCTCCAAAGAAGCCAAAGAAAAGAGCAGCATCTTCAACTGTGGAACCTGCAAGCAAAAAGACAAAGAAGAAGAAGAAGACGTGAGTGAAGGCGCCAGCGAATACAACTAAGAAACTGTAACTTCTGCTATTGGTGTGAACTCCATTTCTAGAGCCACTCCGCAATACATTTCGACGAAACAAGTGAGCTCTTTCTTCAATAGATACACCACGAGGTAATTATTGGAAACGAATAAGGCTTGGCATATGGGACATCTTTTTTTTTTGAGAGGAAAGTTGAAAATTGTGTCGCTTGTGTATTGATATCGTGGGAATTTTTTGAAGTACTGGACTTGTGTCTCTTGTAGTCACATCTTAAGACTAAATTGAGTCTGAAATGCTGCATGAGATTTGATAGATGCAAAGGACCAAGATGAGAATGGGCATGCGTACAGCAGACAACGAGATGGAAGTCAATTGATTGAACTGCTAAAAGGGTTTTGTTTTGAGCTTTGTATTATATTCAGCCATGAATTCTGATACACAGACTTTTGTATCCAAATAGCAAGTTGTTGAATAAGAAAAGTAACGTCTTGTATTTATTTTATGTATTTATGTAACTAAACAATGTGAACGAGTGAATTATTGAATGAACAAATCCAAGAGATGAGAAGGAGGAGGAGGAGGAGATAGGGTAAAGCTCGGACCAATAAACAAAGTTCCTAAGATCACCTGATATTTGCAATTGATTTCCCTTCTCAACTTCTCAACATCTCAACTTAACTTTTCTCAACCTTCCTCTTCTCTTGATAGTTGTTATTTTTGGTGCTTATTATTTTCATTTCCTTTTATATCTTCGATACAAGTTAAAAAGACGATTGAAGTACACTTTATTCAGTCAGTAGACTTATCTGTTTGCTTCTGTCCATAAAGATGTCTGTTGAGTTACCAACGTCAACTGTTGCTGATAATGGGTTACATGAGTTGGATGCTGGTCTTGAATACTTATCCATCTTTGTCAAAACTAAGACCAAAACAAGACTCACAGGAATGAATATACATCAAGAAGCTAAGATCCTGCAAATCACACATATTGTGTTCGGGATGTTTGAACACCATAGCATATGGATCTACCTCATTAAGGATTGCTAACCTTCCCTTCGGACGAATTTGATGTTTAATCATCAATCATCAATAACTCAAAACAATACAAACGTACAACCCTTCGAATTTTACGATACTTTCATCATATACATTGGAATAGCGGACTTACGCTCCCAAGATTAGTATACATGACGAGATGCCTCGGTGCTTACTATCGAGAGTACATTTTGTTTTCCTAGCTACATAGAGACCCCACTTGATTCTACAGAGTACATATTTAACTCCAGCTATATTACCTCAACTGCGAATTATCAAAGTTCCAGAAATCAAACCATGGCTTCCAGATCCACTCACATCTTCAAAAGCGTCGATGGCCTCGACCTAAAAGCAGACATCATTTACCCATAATCTCTCACTCAAGTCTCGATCGCAGTACTTTACCTTTATGGTGGGGGTCTGACTGGTTTTGATCGTGAGCTCCTTCCTCCCCATATCGCTCAATCTTGTCTACTTCGAAATTGGCCCATCATCAGCGCAGATTATCGTCTCATGCCACAAGCTAGTGCTCAAAACATGTTAGAAGATGTGATATCCGCATACTACTTTGTACATAGCAAGCTCCGGGACCTTCTCAATCTTAAGCAATTAGAAAACAAAAAAATCGATATTATTCTCATGGGTTCAAGTGCTGGTTCGTACCATTGAGTTATCGATTCTGCATGACTTGAACTCCTAGGCTAAAATATTCCTAGGTGCTTATTTATCATACATCGCCAAACCCCATCTCTCACCTCCGCCCATTGCAGTTTTAACATACTACGGCTGCCCAACCGTCCACGACCCCAAGAACTATTTCTCCAGCAGCAAGACTCTTTTAACCGAGACGCCCTATCCCGAATCTCGATTCTCGCGATTCTTCGCAAGCCCTCCAATCATCTATCCAACACCTCCCTTCTTCCCAATATTCAATCCATCCTCTCTTCTTTCGAACTTCTCTCGTGATCCTGCATACAATCCTTTGCCTCAAGCCGAATTTGAAGATCGTTCTTCACTATTCTTATGGTTGGTCCAGGTGAATAACTTACCTGAGATGTGGAAGGGCGTTGATAGAGGATTGGAAAGTGATATTTGGAAAGGGTTTGGAAAGACAATCATTGTGCATGGAGATCAGGATGAACTGATTCCTCATTATATGGCAATGCAAGCTGTCGATGTTATTGGCACGTTCTTTTCGAAGAATAAATGTGGATCTTTGCTGATAGTATCTAGGACCAAATGATGCTCGGTTGTTTACCGCCAACTGGAAAAAAGCATGCCTGGGATATGCCCTTATTTCTTGGAGATCCAGGATTAAAAGAAGTTGAAGAGGCTTGGCAAGCTTTGGATGAGATCGTTATTAAATCTCAAGAAGGACCGTTGTCTTAAGATGTGCTTCGGTATTTCATACACGTAAATATAAAACAGAGAGCAATGTTTTTTTACGGAGGAGATTGGTAATGATACGAGTAGGACATTGATGTAAACTACATCCTTTACGGCCGAGTTATTACCAATTTACACGAACCTTACAAGTTCTTCATGACATAAAATTGTGTACAACACAAAATCACTTTATTCAATAACTCGTCAAAACACAAGGAGATTTGCAAACACTATTCGTATTCATCGACTCCAATCAAGCTATTAACGACACCTGTTAACACAACACACACCAAGGCCAACCGGACGAAACAACTCCCCGACCAACCATATTCATCATCTCTCAAAAGCCAATCTGGGGGATCGAGTTGTGACGAAAATTGTATTTGGCCGGCTTGAATCAATGACTTTTCAGTTGAACTTTCACGGCGTTGCAGGCAATGTAACAAAATTGCTCTTGGAGCATATTTCGATCGTTACTTGAAACTTGTTCCTCATTACTGACTAGTAAAGAGTGTAGCCACCATCGGTAATGACATTAAATCCGGCCATGATCACCACAGCACCCGAAGCAAGGAAACCAGCAAAATCACTAGTAGCACTATCAAGCATGCCTAGTCTTCTTGGTCAGAAGAAAAAGGCCAGCAATCAGGACATCAACCTTGAGGATGTTGATTGAAAAATTGTTACCGGTGGACTCACACACGGCTATATCTTCTGTTCGTGTTGACCACACATGGTGGCAAGTGCCAAACACGCTAGTCGGCGGCCATCGCCCGTATGATTACCTCCAGCTTAGTCTTTCATGTGTTCTGTATGTTCTCATGTCCATGTATACAGCCTTTAATACTCTCTACCTCGGGGTTCAATTGTTTGAGCCTCAAGAGTCCGCTCTCTGATAGAACTAAAGAGGCCTTAGCATCTTCTGGCGTCACTGTAGGAAAGACGACAGTCAACTGTCGCCTTCAACAGAGCAAGACACGAAAGGAACAACGAATCGGTGGATTTATGACAGTCGTAGGGAAGGTCGGACCTAGAAGCACGTTGCGCTTGCGACCAGATGATGATGATTCAAGGAAGGTGCGGGGGTTTCTGTCAAAAGCTCAATTGAGGAACTTGCCCCCGTCAAAATTTGTATTGCTTTCTTTGAGGTCCTAAGAAACGTTCGAAGCTCTGCAGCATAATTGCTTGTGTGCGCTTTGGGTGAGATTAGTGACAATAACCTAACTCCCGTACGGTAGCTGTTCTTTGTTCTCAACTGGGGTGATGGCCGACTAATAATGCGTTCATGGCATATTTTGGGGGTTTGTTGCTTTATTGTAGCTTGGGTACGCTTGGCCAGCTTCTTCATGATAGCTGGCTGTGCTTTCGTGGCGACCTTCACCCGGAGCTATTTCTCCTTGAGACGAGGTCGAGGGGATGAGAAAGCTCTTGCACGGTGGCTATCTATGCTCTTTTCATCGCTGGTAGTCGTAGAAGCAGTACCGAAGTACTTCCAACCTCAACGGGCTTGAGAAATCATGAGATTGTCATGTCTGGGCTGGCTCTCAGGATCAACGAGTCATGCAATATTCGTATCAACAGACCTGTAGTTTTCTAACGACGAGGAATGCTGATAAGTCGCACGTCACTTGTTTAATACTGGAACTGCCCAGTATTGCTTGAATAGACGACATATATCGAATTTATGTCTCCTCCATTCTGATGTTTTTCTCGGTCTTGTATCTGAAAGAGGTATTTCCATCTTTCTTGCTCCAGCTTGTTTGAACTTGTTCAACGTGGCCATTAAGCCAAAGAATTCGCTTTCCATTGAGTTGGTTCTCCCTTAGCTGTCGCTCCCATGGTGCGGGGCTCGATCAGCATCGTGCCGTCCTACAACATGGGCTTATACTATTTGAATCGTCAACAGGCCAGCTCCTGTATGGAACAAGTGATATTTGGAAGCGATATTGGTTGATGATGGTTTCAGTCTCACTGTCGTATCGTATCGCAGGTTGGGTATGAATTAACGGCAATTTTAACATGCTATTCTGGCCATTCCTAATGCCGCCCACCGGTGGACCTTCCACTGCGGCGGCGAGTAGCAGCTGCGCGAGCTGTGACCCTGCGCCGCTTAGAATGGCAAGGGAGTTTGTGTCGTCCAACAATCTGCGCAACATCTTATGCTATACGAATAGTTGAGATTAGCTTTTGTGCCGCTTAAAAAATTGATTAAGAATTTTGGCAACTTACAATGGTTGTCCTCTCTCTGTTAAGATGATTCCACAGGTTTGAATGGGGGAGGGCGCCCAGTATGTTTATTGTCGGCAGCCCTTCCCAAGTTGCTCGCTAGTACCAATGGTGTCGTAAGCAAAGTCGTGCAGCCTCTTCCCAGTCATCAGGAACTGTGCCGGAGATTGATGGCTTCTCACGATTATACTCTTCTTGTGTTGGGGAAGATTGGCCCTTCTGAAGATTTCGAAATGTATTTCGTAAGCAAAGTCGTGCAGCCTCTTGGTAACTTTCCTCAAAATGGAGTTCAAAAGTAGACTGCACAAGAATTAGCCAATGTAGGACGATAATGATTTGCGTGGAAATGAGCTTTCTGGGACTGTACCTACTAACACAGCAATAATACAAACACAAGCACAAGAATCAACCATCACTATCACCATTCACGCCGAGGCGGCTGAAGAGAACAATATTTATTACTATCTAGGTACCTATATACAAAACTATGACAACCAAATCGAATATGCCAAGTTACAATGTGACTTGCTACCAGCTTCCTCGGAACGTGGTTCTGTTGGAATCAAACGTATACACGACGAATTTGCTGCTGAACCAAATCGCATTGCAACTTGGCATATTCTCTGAGTATCAACCTCATCGGATGGACAAATCAAATATCTCAACGACTTGCTTATGAGCGTGGCAAAAGATTAGAGGTCGTTCTCCCAGGAGAGAAAGCCTTGCAGATGGAGCTTGTCTCTGGACTGGTTTTTGAGTAGCAGGCTTTGCCGATAATCAGAAAAGTCAGCAATTGTGAGACCTTGAAGAAGAGAACAATGCCGCCCACTCGAAAACAAGTTTTTTGGTTTCCTCCCCGTTTTACGAGGTTTCCACCACCGTTTCCAAATGTTGGGAAGTGAGGGGGATTAAGGCCCCTTCCCATGCTGGTGTTAACTGTGGTACTCGAAAAGCCTTTGCAACATGAAACCAGAACTTCTGACTGATCCGCAAGAGATAGCTCTCGATATAGGTGCGAACACTAGGCAAGGCGCATGTACAGTCGCCGCCTTGAAAGTTTGAGACGCAGTTGGTGATGTAGATGTTTGCACCACCATCTTCAATACCGTCGGTGGGGTTGGGTGTAGCCCTGAAGCGCCCACACCAAAATCTGCAGTATTTGGATTATGATCTCCAATCAACGCATATACCATCTGCCTCCATAAGTGAGGTAGCGTGCTGGTGTTGACTGTGGTATGAACCCAAGTTCGCGATTGTAGGCTCTCGCATACTATCTGAGATCCTTTGGGCTGCAAGGCATGACTTTGGAGTTGGTAAACTTGCAAATCGATGAGGAAGCCAGTCGATGGCTTGGGAGCGACTGCTACTACCGTGATGATTTCGCCAACTGGCTTGATTCGTACGGATTTCATTTCAAGATCGAGCCGGTCGAGTCGACCCATCCTCGGGTTAAACCACCGGAGTAAATTTATCTCGCGGTGTTGACATTCAACATGTTACACAAGACACTAGAGCGCTGCTCAAAAAGTTAGAAATGGTTCACTTAGGACATCAAATGAATTACTTACAGGCTGGAGGACAGACACCACAGTCACTTGAAAGATGGCACCGACTTTGTTATTTCTATGGTCTTTGAAAGAGCTGCGCAAATTTTGAGTCTGGTCTAACTCTTGATCTTAAAGCAGGATCGATCTATCTTGTCCTAAGACTCTGAAGCCTCTTTGCGCTTGGCCAAAGTCACAACAGTAGCTGGAGGGGTTGATATAAGCTGGAGCCAGTAGTGTCCTCATGATTTGCTCACAAGGGTCGGAGATTCGTGTCATGACTGATATCATTGTGGGGGATACACCTCGTGGAACTGGAGACAAGAAACGCGGAAGCATGGAGACTGATCTGCAGAATTGCATGGTTAGAAAAAGCTCAAAAGGAGGTGTTTGGGAATTCTGGCATTACCTGAAGCATCGAGTTTGAGGCCAACACCAAGAAACCCTTCCGCCTCACAATCACAGCTCTACAAATTCACATTAATAGAGCCACAGCCGGGAGACGGCTATAGAGAACGAGATATATTGTTACACAACTCTAGTAACTACTACACAGTATATTGCCACCGATCTTTATCCAAAAGAAACCACCATCCTAATCTCCACCATGCTCTTCCGGTACACTGGTATTACCTGATAGTATGTGAAGCATTACTCGTTTCTTGATGCTTATAGAAAGACAAATTACTTGTTCAAAATAAGAGCAAGAGTGATGGACTCGGTCCTGCATACTCTGAAGCTGAAATGGAGGAAGCCTCGAGTGTAGGAATAGCTGATCTTGATTGGGTGATGCTGCTGCTGAGGTTGCAGCGGTCTGGGTGGTGCTATTGAATTTCTCTGGAATTGACGTCGAGAAACCATTAGCGGAGGGCGGCTGCTGTCTTGCGCTGCAGTTGGAGTATTCTCAAGACGACTATATAGCTTGATGACCAACAGATACTGAGTGCTGTAGATTCAGTCTGAAATAGGGATTCGGTTGGATTTTAGTCCGTCGATCACGGGTATAGTCGCGAGCATATGTGCAGGTCTTTTTATCACATACACAGTTAGTGCAAGGTATATTTCTGGGCTCTGTGTTCTTTCTCTGTTCTGCACGGTTGAATTTCCATCTTGCGATGGCAGCCTCATTCTCTGCTGAAAGAGAGCGCGAACAGAGAAAGAACACAGAGCCCAGAAAGTGGTACCGGAAGCTTTTTTCGAATAGACTCCTAAACGTTGAAGTACTAAAATCATCAGCCGTTGTCTTGCAGTGTGGAAGAGGATCATCACCTACGGCTGACAATCCCGGTAGGCCATAGCCTGGATGAGCACCAAGTGGTTGTTGATTGCCAATATGTCCTTGCTGAAATGGTCAGAATGATTATTTTGTGTTGTCCGATTGTTTGATAACAAAAACCAGCTCAAGGTGGGATGAAGGAAGACAAAAGGAACTTACTTTAATCCCCCCAACACCACACCACCACCATATCTCCCAGCAAACCTCTTCCCTCTGTCGTTTTCTTATCTACCATTGCACAGTCAGCAAGCGTCAAATTTGGTTAGGCAAAAGGAAGGAATTCACCTGGAGCTCGCACAACCCACACCACCACCTATCTCCCAGCAAACTTCTTCCCCTGATTGATTTTATTATCTACCGGTATATATCGTCAGCAAGCGTCAATTATATATAATCAAGTGGAAGGAAGAAATGTACCTGGAACTCGCACAACCCTCACCACCACCACCACCACCAACCACCATATCTCCCAGCAAGCCTCCTCTTTCTCTAAGCGCTATTCTCACTCTGAGCAATAGGCTGCATTTCATAGCTTGTGAGGCCTTCACTCGAGAGGAGTGAAGGCTCCCATCGATGCGCTCAAAGCCAGTGGGCTAAGCTAGGCAGGAGCAGGAGCCAGTTCCCTGAATTAGGGGGAAATTTGTTTCTCGTAGGTTTAGAGAACCAGCTCCCACTCCGCCATGGCTTATCGCATGACGGCGTCATTGTATTTGTTTGATGATCTATGGATTCAAATAATTAGTAAAAGTCTTCAAATAAAGCAGGTGTTGTGGGAGGGGGATTGGATGAATATACCATACCTTCCAGTAGTTTTGGCACCACCTGCGGTTGGTGAGACCGGGGTGGGCCGCTTCAGTCGTGACCATCTATCGTCCAAGGTTCTGGAAAGAACTGGGCGTTAGCATATGATCACGCTTTTATTGGCCAAGTGGTCAAAGACGATGATGGTGACGGTCATGGTGAATAATAAGTGTAAGTTTGGAAGAGTTAATATCACATACCTTATTGTAATTATTTCACTTTGAGAGGACGGAGCACAGCACCCCATGGATGTAGGTGTGGATCGTATCCGTGCTCCGTCCTCTCCGATGTCGTTCGAAATAATGCGAAAAGCGGAGGGTTCTAAGAAGAGATCCATTATCAGTAAATCATTTTTAGTGCGTATATCCAGTGGATAATAGATCGTACTGATGAGTGATGATGGTGGCGGTGGTGGATTGATGACAGAAATAATGAGATTGAGGAAGCGTTCGATCTCACATACCTTTTTGTATTTGTTTCACTTTGAGAGGATAGGGACACATGAGTGCCCTTCCTCTCCATCTTCTTTTCGACCCGTGAGATGGGTTTTCGCTGAAGCAAGATTTATTGTCAGTAAGTCATCTTCGATCTGTATCAAGCATCTGATAGATCTTTGATGATAATTAGATGCTGTCAATGGAATGAAGGTGGAAGTTCTCGATCTCACATACCTTGGTGTATTGATCTCGCGTTGAGAGGACGGAGCACACCTTGACTCAAAACAGCTTGCGGTAGTCGTGTTATTTGGCGCTGTGCTCCGTCCTCTCCATCATCTTTTGCATTGTTGGGAGTCAAGAAGATAGCTTTGCTTGCGAAATATGGAAGAAGATGAAGATGAAGAAGATGAAGCTTGTTGTTTTGTATTGTGGGAAACTTGAGCTTCGCAAGAAGTGGGAGAATTGAAATAGGAATCCAAAACGGCAGAATTCCCAATTTCTCTTAGCGTGGAAAAACTCAGCTTGAAATCACACCACTACCCTTGCTAAGCCTCCTCTACCCTCCTCTATTTATCATTGGATAGATCCCTTTTCGTACTAGTCTCTGTGATCTAATTTCCCTTACTCACTTATTACTCCTCTTCCCTCCCCTTCTTCTTCCTTTCCTCTCCAGCCCATCAAGTGCCATGGATCCTCACAGTAATATCCCAATTATTACTTACTGAGCCTCACAACATGGTACTTAATGCAGATCAAAATTGGATTTCAAACCGCCCATAGCAAGATAATTGCGACTGGGAAGCAAATTTTGTCCAAACATTGCGGGACAGCCACAGCTTCTAGTACCATCGATTCTTACAGTTGACGATCTTCTATATCTCTCTGTTTTAATCGTCAGATGTTACTTGTTGCAGAATGAATTGAATATTAAAAATGCGCAAGGCAGAGTCTATCTGTGAGGGGGCATGAATTATATTCGTATATATTTATCTCTTTAAATTGGTCTTGAGAAGTTGGGTTGCTGGGCGACTTTGGATATAATACGCTCTTATTTTGTCACTTGTATTTAGATATAATCATCAAATAGTCATCAAGAAACCTTTTAACATCCATCACCTCTTGCATCGATCCTGTATGTGATATTGAACCCGTTTGAATATTATTCCTACTTGCGCTCTACTCCAGTCCATCCAATTACCGCAATCCTACCTCCAACCTACACTCTCATTTCATAAACACAGCCTTGCACGTCCCGAATTTTATCCCGCTTGCAGCCTCATACACCGACAAACATCATCCTTTTCAACAATTACAATTTTCAATCGATTTAATTTATTCCACCTTCTACCAAACAATTCCAGCTGTCTTAATACTTGTTTTTGACTTGTTCATGCACAAACAATTAAACACTGAAGGCGGTCACTCGAAGCGAGAATCCCCTAAACAACCCAATCCCCAAATTTCTCCATGCTTTTCATTCTTGTTCATTCAACATCCACAATAATCATAGCCAAATTCAAGTCTTCCCACTACAAAAAGAGTTGATAATGATGTATATTGACTAATTATCAATTCTATTCGCTATTTCCTAATTAATTATACAGGAAACCCGCTGATATGCTCATGAGCCTACGAGATTCGATCTTGAACCCCGCAGACAATGCACATAATAAAAAGCTGTGCCATCTCATTTACTGCTGCTCAACCTGCGCTCCATTCTAAATTGCCTTTGCTTTCTCTCAATGTGCTTGCTGAACGAAACTCTGAACAAGAATGCCTATATAAACTCACAAGAACGACAGGTCCCGCCGGAATCAATCGACGCCCTCATCTACAAACTCTGCGCGTTCCTCACCTGCTCGCCCTCCTGAGTACGAAATGTAGTTAAGACCTTGAATAGACTTTTTGAACTTGCCTAACAACAATTCAACAAAGGTAGGGCTTCTTTCTTCAAGTGAGGTTTCTTGTGTGATTAGCGCCGATGGTTCATCTTTACTATTATGATTGACGGCCGCAAATTCTACCGCCTTCTTAGGAGAAACGGCATCGCTCTCGAATGATGTTGATCTTGACCACTGGGTATAAGTTGAGTTGTTTTCTGATTGTTCAAATTGAGGCGGAACAATGAATTCTGGTTCTGTAGAGACTCCCCTGAGTGCGAGTGGCGATTTCGTCTCAGGGATGTATGTCACACTTTTGGAGTCTTCTAATGGGAACAATTTTCCCATCGAGTCTGACTTAATCTTTTCGACTGTCTGATACAGTATCTTCTCCAGATACACCATCAAATCCTCAATCGGCATATCTGATAAGTTGTGCATAACTTCCTGGAATTCCCAATCATCTTCATCAAAAGGCAGAGTCAGGTAATGCATCCATTTCATGGCGAATGCCTGGAGTAGAATCATTCCCATTGGTCTGGTTTGCTTGCCGAAGCAATTTTCGGCGACGAATCTCAGATAGAGGCGAGAAATCACATAGAGAGGACTTTTTGTTTTGCCCTCCTTTTTGTTTTCGGGGTAGTTACTGTAGTGTTCGGGATGTCTTAATCTGTCTGCTCTTCGGTCTTGAACGTCTATATCATAGATGAACTTCTCCAGCCAAGTATGGACCCCCGATTTGCATAGGCATCGGTCTGAGAGCCCAACGGACCATGGGGTACGGTTAAGTCCTATGATTGCTCTCCTTGCGTCCGAAGAGGTGAGGAATTGATTGAGCCTACAGAATGTATATGGCGTGAGATAACTTCGCGAATAAAGGTACTTTGAGACGAAGTATTTGAGAGCAGCCACGAAGGCATAACTTTGAGAGACTCTTATATCTATCTGTGGCGTTAGGGGAGGCGTTACAACTCTTGAACAGCCTAGGAGATTAGTCCAAGGATTATTGGCTAGCTCGATAGAATTTGGAGATTCTGACTTTTTCAATCTCTCATTAGACACTGGACACATTGATGTTCTAAAAGTCCCGACGTCAACCGGGCATTCAATGGTAGCGTAAAAAGAGAGTGTATCGGGATTAAGATATTTCAAAACCTCGGTCTCTGTTCGATCGCCTTCGGCCCTCAGATGCACGAGTGTGTTGAGTCCTGCAATCGTGTGGTATTTCAGACCTCCTGGTGTGATGGAGTGAAGGCGATGAACAGGAATATCTTGGAACCTTAACTGTAGCCCATCATAGGCTCTCCAGTATTTGCATAGCATCTTGGATATTCTCTCGGTCTCAGCATAATTCTCTTCCTTCTTCGTGTTAGCAAATGAAGCTTTTTGGTGAACCTAACAAGATGTATTCTCATACCGGTTGTATCCATAGAAAATCAGGTAAGAACCATGCAGCATATTCATCAATATTAACTTCCAAGTTACACGTATTCTGAAGTACTGTTTTATTTTCTTCAATTGTATCATCCGAAGACAAATCAAATGCGTCTTTATATACCCTGGTACGCCGGATGACCTGACTCTTGCCAATTGTCTCCCTACTGCGCTTTGAACGGGAATGAGGTTTTCTATGGGCCTTTTTCCTATGGACTCTCCCTTTGACGGCCCTTCTTCTAGAGGCCAACGTTCTAGAAATTGTTTTCTTGGTGTCCTTTTCCCCGGTGCTCTGGAAGTCCTTTATCTCTTCATCCTCATCTTGACACAAATCATAAAAGCATCCAGAATCCTTTCGAATTTGAGGTCCCGAAGCGTTTTCAACTGAGGGCGTCTTGAATCTCATGTCAGATCCGTCTCATTGTGTATCAGAAAAGAGTGCAGAACATACCTTGCTGAGTTCTACCGTGTTCTTGTCTATCTCTGACATCTTGATGTGATAATAAAGTGCGAGAGATATATGGGTACTAACTATATCGGACTTTCTGTTGCTTGGTTATGTTCGTTATCGGAGTTGCTGTTGCTGAAATCAAAGATTGAAAGATAGAGAGAGTTTCTGGTGAGCAGCTGGATTGTGGTTGAGATGTAGATAATAGACAAAAATAAATAACAATATAAGTGAGATTCTAAGATTGCAAAGTAAAGGTGCCTATGTATAATGATATAATTGATGATCGTTGTATGTAAGAAAGGGAAGAAGCTACAGGACAAATGGTCAACAACCATCATTTGTAGTGCATTTCAGAATAGGAAGGTTGTGTAAAATGGTAATAATCATTCTTGCTGTATTTGACAAGTCTACCGTTCATTAAAAATCCTAAGCCTGCTTTATCGATGCAAAGTCCGTAAGAACCCAGATTCAAAAGAGAAAGAACATTCAACACCAATATGATTGTGATCCATGCAATATCAATCAACTTCCCAACCTTCTCAAACCCTTTCTCTTGGAGGTTAGAAACTATATTATATATATTATATATAATATAAGTGGAAGACTTAGTCTGATTTAACTTTTAGGGACAAATCGAATATAGATTGAATTGAATTGAATTTAGAATATAGATTGAACTGAAATTGAATTGCTTATTCTTGTAGGTTTTCTTTGAAGAATATCCTACATATATATAGTTTATAATGAAATTCTAGTATATTCTATACTTATAAATAAGATCGATTTAAATCGAATCTTATAGAATCAATTTATATAATGAAAATAAACAACAACCAATCAAATTAATTCAATTTATCTATAGTGTTCTATACACTTCCATTCCATTCTATTGTATTATAAATCATTCTGATAGGAGATATAACTATAATATAATATAGTAATATAATTTTATAATATAAAATCATATTACTAATATATTATATAATCGTATAGTCATTCGTTCGACCAATATAGTCAAGTGATTTAGTATACGTATTATAGTATTTCACACTTTCAAATATCGTTTCATACAAAGAGAAAGTTTATTAAAATTCTACTTAGGATTCTAACACTCTCGGAATAGCTCGTACACCCAAAGCATGTGTTATCATTCTTGAAGCGACACTAACTGTCGTTTTGGGTCTTCTCGTTATAGATTGGTTGGTTCTTGGGAAAATTGATGCAGTAAGGCGCACTTTCGAGTTTTTTGTATTGAATGTAGGAGAGTGTACTGTCCTAGAGTTGTTCGAAGTCGTAGAGATACTGCTGCGGAATGCTTTCATAATTTCGGCAGGATGTGGTTTTCTCGCTGGTGCCGTTTTGGGCGATGAATTACGCGATTGAGGGTTGCTAAGTCGTCTTTTGGGGCCTAAATTTGACCATGTGCCTCTTAATTCCTCATTGTTCTGCAGTCTCAAACGTGACTCTCTAGTCTCCCTTTCAAAGTGTCTACTCTCTCCTTCGGCTATACCAGGTAAGTTACGAGACGCCACCGAACTCGTATGCTTTAGCCTATTTGATGATCTGAATAGTCCTACTACCCTGGATGGAGCCTTGCCATTGCTTCTATCCTTCCATGGTATCGGTTTGTCCCCATTTGTTGAACCAGCCATTCCCTCTTCAACCTTCTCATGATTCTCATGAAACTCTCCCGATCTTATTGCTCTCCAATCATGCCCAGATGTTGAACTATTCTCAATGGCAATGGCTTCTTTGGTGATAACTTTCGTGGTGATTGCGCACGGTTTCCCCACTGCATCTTCGCACATCTCTCTTGAACCTCCCTTGCCAGTGACCAAACCCAGCACGCCTTTCTCAATTGTACTTTCAAGCTCAAGTGGAACTGCTCCAGTTATACGAGCTCCAGGATCTTGCTCTTTCTTCTCTACAGAAGTTCCTCTAGCGTCGGCTTTCTTCTCGACGGATACTGGCGCACTAAAACCAACTATAACCCAATCGGCTCGACCCCCAGGAAGTATATTCTTTTGCCAGATAACTTTGTTTCGTATGCTGCTCTCGATCTTTTTCTTAGTTGAAGAGCTACCATTGGGCTGCTCTTGTTTTCTGTCTCGAGAAACTATACTCTCAATGCTGGCTGTGGCGCGTTAGCAAACATCTCCCAGACCGAAATTACTCTTACCTCGCGACATATCTTCGAATGATATCGATATCCGCAAGTTTTACAAAGGCTTGCGTCGCTGAGATGGCTCCTTTGAACTCAGTATTTCTGAGACTTCGATCGACAGTATGAATGATATATCAAGAACGCGCAACTTTGTAAGAGGGATGAAAGTTGGAGTATGAATAGTTGTCGGACTTCCTTCCATTAATACATATGAAGTTTGAAAGGAAGATCTCTCTGTTGATTTCTATGAAATAAAGTAAAGAAAGGTAGATCCGAGAACATGTGTTTTGGATGTTCTGGAGAATGTAAAGCTTGCGACTGGATGAAAATGGAAGGTGCTCCTAAACAAGAATTACTCACTCCTATTTGAGGATATATGATTAGAGAAGTGATAAAGAATCTCATAGTGAGGAGAATCAATTTAATACGGTTTTAAGTTGTAGTTTGCGCGATTTCAGATGATGAACAAGTACCGGGATTTTGGGGAGGAAAAAAGAAGAAATGGACGAACTTCACTTGAAAGAAAATATAATTGAAACAATTCAGAAAGACTCACAGTTTTCTCTAGAATCTAATATAAGAATCATAAATTTATTCAAAGAGAAGTTGACGTCCTAATGATGGTTCCATTGAAGGTCAGGCTTGTCATGTGATTCGCATTTAGTCATGTGATTATTAAAAGCCCAAGATTCAGAATGACATCTCGTTTTCCATTATCACGCTTACCAGAATATGTTGAGCTACTATTTTATGAGAGGCTATGAATACTCAAGACCATTTGAGGTCCAAATAGTGAACCATGAAAGGCCTTGAAAGAAAGTGACTTGCTTCCATTCTCACCCTTTTCTATTTATTTCCTAAAACCACTCGTCTACATCTATCACACTTCTCCAAACCATATATACTATTTGAGGACCGACTCAGTCTTCTCCTACTCCTCAAGGAGAATTCCTAGTGACTCCCAGCGGGGTCTAGCTCATTACAGAATGTAACATTTCAGAACTCAAACATAAATTTTCTCGGGATACAGTGGATAGGCGAAGTGTGACCGCACCTTAAACTTACGAATAAGTCTGGGAAGTCTCTCATCTACCACACTATAGAAGAAGAAGAACAAGCTTGAAATTACAACAACAGGTTGTCGCAAAGAGATCCAAGATCGAAGGTGCGATAATATGTGTCGATTTGGGCTGTTTTGACGTTGTTTGATAATTGTGCTTTTGAATAAAAAGAGAGAAAACATGGGAGGATTAAAGATTGTTTTTGGTTCTTGCGAACTTTTCACAAGCTGTTGTGAGCGTAGGGTGAGGGGCAACTCCCTTTTTTTTTTTTAGCTCCGAGCAGATCTGATATTGAAATATCATCAGGGTTCATTGTTGCTGTCAGCATTTTCGAGAAACTTTTTCCAGATTGTGGAGGCTATATTACATTCAAGTGAGAGTGAGCTGAGGGAAGAAAGTTAATTCGTCACCTGGGTGAAACTAGTGTTCTCGCCGCATTTTCTCACAGTGGTAGCTAAATAATTGGATTTAGCCTATCTCTTTTAGCCCCAGTCAAGAACTCAACGCTCATATTTTCATTGCTTTGGCTTGGTTTAGACATATAGGTGGTATTTGAGCTCTAGATATGATAATGCCACCCACCCTGCGGTAAGGTCTGGGATGAATGATTCAGCTACATCACAAATTAACGAATCATCGGATATCCTGCAAGCTTTTTTTTGGCACTCTAAATAGTCTACCATAATTTTTTTGGTTTGAAAGCGTGGATAATCTCGTTGCATGTGCCAACCCGCATGGAGAACATAAATTTTTCATGAGAAGTACTTTGCTCAACTGCATATATATTTGCCGCTTGCCCGCATAAACAAGAATCTGCCGGTAGGAACGCTTCATCTCGATGCACTTGCCTCCGCGTTTTTCTCTTTTATATGTCAGCTCATTCAAAGATTATCTCGCTTGCCCAGAATGCTCTTGCTTATACCCTGGCCTCGGTCAATAACTCGCGTACAGGGTCCGCATCTGATATCGTAAGAGACAGTACTTCAGATATTACTGAAATGAGAAGCTCGGAAATATGGCACTAAATTATATCCATGTTAATAGATAGTTCACGTCAATGGTTGACCAGATTAGCCCACCAGTGGGTGAACAGATCGATTGGATATTGCGAGGATTAGCATGACAATATCTTTCGAATCATCAATTCAGGTACTTTGAAGAATTGGTATAATGATTCTTTACAAACCAAACAATGAAACTCTAGAGTCTAATATTAAGCAATCAGAGAATGGCCTTCAACAAGTTTGGAAATTTGAGAAGTGCGACCGCCGACCATCATTTCGTGCACCCACTGGCGGCCCCATACTGCCGAAGGCTTTGTCAACGGTTGCTTGTCACCTTCTTTTCGGAACCATCAACGGTTTTTTCCCAATATGTCGGTACCGACCGCCACTCCAATACTTTTTTCTCTTTGCAGCTGATACCGATAGGCACAGTAATTAGTCTCCTACCAATCTTGCCTGAATTCCTTCCACGAAATACAAGAGTCCTGTTATTATTCTGCATTGTTGTTTCATTGATGAACTCTCAAATGAAGCATCATCAGGCATCGACTGAGAACTATAACAAGAAGACGCTCCGAACTACAATACTGAACACCAGACAAAGGGTCAGCCACCCATCAATGATCGACTGGACTTAACGCCACAAACTAATCCTCCCTCTCCGAAAGTCGACGTCTTGTGACTGAACGAATTTGCGTGAAATTCTCTGATGCATCTAGTTGGCAATAAGAGCCTCGATAGAAGCTACTAAGGTACATACTAACCACCCTACCACCCCACCCAAATACCACTCAATCTTGCAGCGCCAAGGCCGAGGCCCGAATTCCTCACCACGGCGGACTCTACATCAAGTAGGTAGCTACATTCCCAACGCTAACCATCACGTGTAAGATCTTGCCACGAAGCTATATCAAATAAATCCTTCCAAGCGAGAAACTAGCAAAGAAAATAGACAGCAGGTAAAAAAGAAGGCAGTCGTCCGGATAAAGTTCTCAGGCTATTTGTGTGTAGTCTTAACCTTAACATCCCCCGTTGCCCCCCTGCACCACTTCCTCGCATACCCACACCACACATTACAAAGAACCTAGATACAACCCTGGCCGGCAATCACCCGTCATGGGGATGAACAAACTAGGATGGGACTGGGGTGCAGATGAAAGCAACCTTATTGCTTACACACTACCACGTTCAAATCGTAGGCTTGCAGAGGAGAATTTCAGGAAGCCAAAAGAGCGGTATCACAAAATATGTACCCCAGAAATGCCTCGTGTCTATATCGTATTTGTGTCACTTGCTGACGTACGCTGGTTGTGCAGAGTATAGAGAAAAATGTGTTCCTGGGGAAATGCGGGGTACATGGATACCTCGTCACTAGCATTTGCTGGAACTGTAGGTTTTGCAATTTGTTCTTCCTTTTTGCTACTTCTTTCTTTACTGAACAAGACTTTTTCGAGCTGTCATTGGCTGGTTTTTACGATTGTGTTTCTTCTTGAATATCCAATCAAGAGCCCTGCAGATTTCTCCATAATAACCTTACTTTAAGCTCCGAACTTCGCTTTCGTGCTTAACCTGCTTTGCTTGGTTGCCTGCTTGGTTTCTTCAAGGTTTATTTATACCAGCATATCCCACCTGTCAAATTTCTCTTGATATATTGATTCATCCACCTGAATGCGACAATGCAATGTACGATCTTTGTACTCCCTCTAATATTGATTGCATATCTGACATTCTACGCCCCCATTTTTGCGAGTCATTATATGCTGAAAGTGGTTGGTTATGATTGGCCTTATCATATCATAGGATTCGACTCATCCAATGAAAACTGTTACCAAAGTTTGGATATGGTTATTATGTGACAGAGATTATAGACGTGACAGCGCGTTACTTGGTGCCATATGCCTCGTGATTCTTGTGATAATATACGATATATCATATTACGATTTGTTATGCCAGATGAAGAAAGCCACGCTGTGTTATCAAGAGAACCATGCTAGCTAATTTCCATCGATATGTTTCGTTCTTCTAAGTACCAATAAGGAAATTCTTTGTTCCGGAAAAATGTTTCGATGAAGTACAGAGTAATATGCGGATGCGTCCTTCGATCTCTATCAAAAGATTTTTACTGTTATCGAGACTCTTTGCATTCGTAATTGCTTGTGTATTGACACGGCGCGGGACTTCATATAGTCTAATGATTGTACCTTTAATTTGGTCCTGAATTTTATTTTCTGTCACAGATTAATAGGGAAGGATCCTACAGAACCAGCCGTATGGCCTGCGGCATCTTTTTCTATTAGTCATCAGTTGATGATTCCGACAATCTGAAACATGCCCATGACTTCCCAACCTCATACTGGCTCCCAGTATTCCTCTCACACATTAATATGAAAAACAAAGTTGAGCAGGTGCAAGCTCGTCTTGACGCGTCTCGTATGGCCTAGATGGGCTCCGAGGGGGAGAACTTGAGTGATTCATTTCCGACTCCCACTACTATAACTTGTGGGAAGTATCCCAGGCTTGTGTGCCCTATATGAATACCATTATCACTGCCGAAACCTGGGGATTTGCTAATGAGAAACGTGGTACAAATAAAGTGTACTTCCATCCAAGATGCCGATTCGCTAGTACAATTTCCACGCGTTTCGGATTCAAGCCACAATATGTGCTACGCCTCTTTTCGTCTTTGCAGAAGGTGTAACGACGCATGTTGTGCTTGGCTAGAAAATCTACTTTTTTGTTGAGTATGGAGACTTTAATTTGCTTTACGGGAGCGATAGAGGGGTAGAAAACGATAGAACCAATTTGTGTATAATTTCCTCATACGTCCACCTCTTCGAGATCCTTATTCTGGCTCCGATACCGGCTGTTCTTATTGGTTCAACAAGATGTTGAACTCTGATCTAGTTCACTGTCACTAATGATTGGAGCATACCAGTAAACATTCCCCTTGGCCGTTATTGCTTGCGTGGTACGCCACCCCCTCTTCCTGCCAGGACGTTCGCATAACGCACGGCTGCTACTTCTAGTTCGGCGTCTCGCTCCATTTTAGCTTAAAATTGTTTGATATTTACGGGACCTAATGCAATAACATCCGTCTCCATAATATGCAAGGCTGGTGCCCTGCAAGCCGAACCCCAATAAACCCACAGTCAAGGGAAGCTTGTGCAGACCTGGGGTCTACCGAAGCGCTAGCAAATAGGTCATTGCTGTTAGTAAACCATATTGTTGAGAAAATCTACCGCTGTTGTGCTTTATGAAAACATTTTGAACCAGTTTGTTCAACGTCTTACCGTTATTGTACAAAATTGAAGATTCACGACTCGAACGCTATCGAGAATGATGTGAAACACTGCAATGGGAAAGAAAATGCCAAGTGAGAACTGAATGATTCAGCATCCGCGCATTTTACTCCACTAGAAAATTTATTTCATGTTGAGCCCACCAATGTAATTCATCTAATAGCATCTTGTCAATCACTCGACTAGACAAAACCCTGAAGTGGCAAATATTGCTGTCGCTTGACCAATAGTTTATACCAAGCCCATGTACTTACTACATTTTCATGCGCATGATTATTTCTGAAGTCGAAGTGAAATCATGGACCAATTTTTGATGAAGATCAAAGACCTATTAATTCCTACCAATTCCTACTACCTTCGTCCGGAACTTTCAACTCCTCGAGGTCGATGCCTGACCACTCAGATAGCCAATAGTAGGCCCGTAATTATGTATAATGGTCTTTACATCATACTTGAATCGATCTCAAAATTTGCGAAGAGATCAAATTTCAGGGACAGCTTACAATGGCGACATGCTGACTGTATTTCCGCATTAGATCGGCCTCACATACAAGTTCTCGGTCAAACGGCAGACTAATATTGCGAAGATCCTCTATGGTCCAAGAAAAAGAATCTCCGCTCTGGCGATAAAGTTCTCAATATTCGAGGTGGCGCAATTGGCGACTAGAAAACTATCTATCACACTTGACAGTATGCCCTCCAAGCTGTAAGATTGATGTCTGCATAGATTGCCTTCCAGTTTCGTTCCGAAGGTCGATCGTGTCTATCAATACCAGTATTCTTGCGTGGATAGAATTGTATGTATCCTTGTACCGAGCAATTCCGAGACTGTCCATGTATATATTAATATCCGAAGTCCAATAATACATCGGGACAGCCGACCACATGTTCTTTGACAGACCCATGGATCATCCTGTGGCAAGCGCCACTATGTATATTGGGGACTTTGAGGGGTGTATTGCATATCTCGGCACTATGCAAGCGGGAATACTTTTTCAATCATGGGTGGGTCTCCATGTGAGATTGTGCTGGTACGAAGATACTTGTGCAAGAGCCAAAGCTCCAATATCTCCACTATTGTAATTCGGTTAGGAGCTTGGGCAAAGTGTGCACTTCGTGGCAATGTGCATATTGTGACGATGTGCTTACCGGATGAAATTAATTTAGGATGCTAAGATGACATCCACAAGATAGCTAAAGAAATGGGATTTGCTTGATAGTACTAAGGCCGATTGACGACTCAAAAGCTGTATCCGAGGTTATTGAAGATCGCATCCTAGTAGTGATGTCTTTCCGGCAGGTAGCTTAGTGGAGACTCTATGTATCGGTTCTGGCCCCCTAGAGTTCGAGCTAGCTGTGCATTCTTGCCGACCGATTCTTCAAGTTCGGCATCGCCAATTAAGGACCTCCTGAAACCCATAGCACGCATGTCGTAACTCATCTCAAATGATACTCGATGGAATTTATTCGTGGTAAGATTCCGTATATCGAGTATGGCTATCGCGGCGATGAAGATATTCCTACGGTAGATGCTCTGTAAAGGGTTTTGCGGCGATTTAACCCCGCTTCGCGTCATGATTTCCCCAGACTTTGGGCATGATCTTGATATATAGGCTGAATGCAAAGAAGGGACGAAACTGCTTGTTCGCAAGATTGGCGACACATTTAATTTTCTCGGTTTCTTTGTGTGTGTGAGAATATACATTGGCGCTGCATCAATAGATCTTTCTTCCTACTCTATCTCAAGCACTTAATGGGTTGAGTTTAGAAGTTGCTTACATAACGACCCGAGTCACCCTTGACTGTTTGAGTCAGGGACAAATTAAGAAACCCCCCTGCCATTCTCGCTTATGCACGTCGTCTTGCAAATCCAATCAATACTTTCAAATTTCATCTACTTTTGGCTTACGGAGCCTAGGTCTCCGTAACACGTTACCCACAGATACGATTGTGTTCTTGACTACAATATCTTTATGTGATGTTATCAAACCAAACCATCATGCACAATACAACCAATATGTGGAATTAAAGCCACCATGAATTATTGGAACAAACTTTGTGCATTCTATGTTCCTCACTTACACTCTCTGCGCTGACCAGATCTTGAGCAACTTTGGTCATTTCCCCATATTTCTATATGCAAAGCAGAAGCACTCTGCAGTGTGATCCATCTTACAAGGACTCTCACCTCTTCAACATCCCGCCAGGTCCATTATCTCCTGTATCATGCAGTAGCTAGCCTTAACATATTCATCGACAATTCTGAGATCAATTTCTTCTCCATTCGGCCGGTTGCTTTTTACCGAACCCCAGATTTTTCAAATTGGAACCTGCATAAACATTCACAGGGTTCAAGTCGATGGAAAGCTGTGATTTTTGCAGACACCCCCTAAGCATATCGTCTGATATGCCAATCCATGCTACGCATCCTCCTCTACCGACCAACGCAGGACGCCGCTCACGCCTCTCTTTGTACACCCACAAGCGTTTTCACGCGGGTACGTAATCAATAAATCTTTCATAAGGAGATAACTAGTATAAGCCAAATCAACAAAAGCCTCAACCTTCGCCCTCAAAGAGACGAGCTGGGGTTGTACATGAAAATATTTTTCGAGCTCTAATTCTCTATGAATAACCTTACCTTCAATAATCCTTCGTCTTACCTTAACATCATCCATTCCAAGGCAAAATTTATGAAACAGCACTTTACATGCCTTACATCGACGCAATGTCAACTTCATCTCAAGAAAATTCCCCCAATTCTACCTCCGGAAGTCTTAGACACTTCTCAATGTCTCGGGACAAATTTGACATCGAAATTCCCTCACCTCAACTTTCTATCGTAACCAATGGCGATTTAACATCTCCAACCTCTTTAAAGTCACCAAATGGCCGTCGTATCGCGACCTTTTCCCGAGAAGGTATTTTGGGATCCGCACAGAAGGCTAGAAATTTATCACAATCTTCCGCAGATAGAGAATCTATCACGAATGCACTACAAAGCAGACAAAATCATAACCAAAATAGAAACGGAAGTGGAAATCACAATCAGAATGGAAACAGTGATGACGCGATCAACCCGTTGAAAAGAAGGAGTACTGATGCTGGCATTGACTACCCCAGACGAAGAGCTACCATAGCTGTGAGTATTCTACTTCTGGGCCATAGCGACAGATCTAACAGAAATCTAGTGCGAGATATGTCGATCTCGAAAATCACGATGTGATGGAACCAAGCCAAAATGCAAGCTTTGCACAGAATTAGGTGCCGAATGTATTTATCGTGAACCAGGAATCAAGCTCGACGCCGGAGATAAACTGATATTAGATCATCTTACTCGGATCGAAGGATTACTTCAATCAACTTTAATCGGCCAAACATCAAATCTTGCTCTCTCAACCGGATCGCCGTCTATCAATGGAGGAACCACAACCAGTGGTGAGGATTTATTAATGGCAGCTACTGGAGGCTTCGTCTCTCTACTGCCTGCCACGGGCCTTGGCACATGGGCTAACCCCACCAATATCTCCACGATGCCGAAAATCCACACAAATGCTGCACTACACTTACTTCAATGG
Source organism: Sclerotinia spermophila (assembly GCA_038090695.1). Classification (NCBI taxonomy): domain Eukaryota; kingdom Fungi; phylum Ascomycota; class Leotiomycetes; order Helotiales; family Sclerotiniaceae; genus Sclerotinia; species Sclerotinia spermophila. The sequence goes on along the minus strand of JBBMOJ010000304.1, from coordinate 5,946 downwards.
CCTCTAATCCGCGATTTAGTATCACGACCTTACGATCCTCAAATTCTTCTTCAGCTCGAAATGGCAAGAGAACCACTTGCTCTATCCAAAACGCCATGCCTGGATCTTTCAAATACCTCAGCATATATCGAAGCATTCTTCGCCAAGGTGAATGTCTGGTACGCATGTGTGAATCCATTCAACTGGGCAAATCACTATCGTGTCGCTTTATCCAATGGATTTCGCGAAGGTCCGGAAAGCTGCATTGTGCTTTTAGTGTTGGCATTGGGTCAGGCAAGTTGCAGTGGGAGCATATCCAGAGCAGTTAGTTCTGAAGATCCTCCCGGGCTGCCATATTTTGCAGCTGCCTGGGCACTTCTTCCAAGTTTGATGACGAGAAACTCGGTATTATCTGCTCAGTGTACGGTTCTTGCTTCTGCATACTTATTTTACCTTGTGCGACCTTTGGAAGCATGGACCTTATTGAGTAGTACGAGTACAAAGCTCCAACTTCTCTTAAGTGCGCCCGGAAGGATACCAGCAAGCCAAAGAGAGTTATGTGAGCGAGTATATTGGAATTCATTGTTGTTTGAAAGTGATCTTCTGGCGGAGTTAGATTTACCACATTCTGGGATAGTCCAATATGAAGAAGTAGTAGGGCTGCCAGGGGGTTTTGTGCAAGAAGATGAGGATGGAGTGGGTCGAGATGAGCTTTGGTACTTTTTGGCTGAGATTGCTCTACGTCGACTATTGAACCGTGTCAGTCAGCTCATTTATTCAAAGGATTCGATGGCGTCGACATCGAGTTTGGAGCCTGTCGTGGCAGAATTGGATTTTCAATTGTCACAGTGGTATGAAAGTCTACCTCTACCATTACAATTCTCGTATACCCGAACCCCTCTTGCGGATCCCGTTCAAACCGTATTACGACTACGGTACTTTGCTTGCCGGACAATCATCTTCAGACCATATATCCTTGCGGTGTTAGATAACGAACAAGCAGCCATGGATCCATCAGTTCGAGAAAATTGTCGGAAATGCCTTGAAGCTTCCATTAGACAATTAGAGCACATCAGCGCACAGTAAGTCCATTCTCTTAATTTTCTCACGGCGATAGTCTGACTAACCTCACTTTCAGCCATGCAGGTCATATGCCATACCTCTGGCAAGGCGCGCTCAGTATTGTCTCGCAAACGCTTCTCGTAATGGGTGCCACTATGTCCCCCTCCCTTTCCGCCATCATCAACTCACTTGTCATCCATGATACAATCGATGGCATAATAAATGATGTCGTCATGGAAATCGAAAGATATGCCCATCTAGCACCCAGCCTAAGTCTTTCTGCCGAGATCATCAGAGAAGCCGAAATGCGAAGACGGAGTTACCTTGGCGGTTGAATGCCGATCTTTCAAGATCTCAGATTATAGTCAGAAATGAAACCACAAAAAAATGATGACATGAAGTACAATGACGATCATTTGGAACGCACTGCCAGTGGCGAGAGGCAAAGAAGGGCCGACTTTTCAGTAGTATCAGAAGTTGTCATACCATTTTCGGGCAGACAAAAACTGGATAAAGCCACCATATATATGAAATTGGGGCTGTGGTATCATTCCAAGAGACTGCGCGATGGGGAGTTCGAATTATTTGGGGACTTCCTTGGAGGCTGTACGCGGCAGCTAGGCTTTTCGGGCCTGGACGCCTAATAAGCCAGCTCGCGTGGTTGGGAATCACTCCGCACTTTCTAGGGTTATGATGATTCGAGATATTCTGCAGAATGGGTCTTACATGCACACTGCCACATGTTGTATATAGATTCATTTGATCGAGTGGCTAGTAGCTTGTGGTAGCCATCTTTTTCAATGCTTGCTACTTTTGTTTATTGCTGCCCTGTTATTGCTATTAGCGCTTTTACCCCCGTGTATTTTAGGCATTGCGTCGGATTGTGGGATTTTTCAGTTCAAAAGTCACTTAACCGGGGCATCATATTTGAAAAGCATAGGACATTAAGAGGAAGATCAACTCATAGTTAGAACTTGGATATAACAGTGCATACCTCAATTTGTACTCACACCTAGATTCCATGATTGTTCGACATGCAAGATAACAAGTGGCCTGTGTATTGAATTAGTGTAATGATTGAGAGAGGCCATAGTGTTTACCTATTTACAATTCAACTCGTCGTTGCATATCATTCTCACACTTCTCAGCTAATAAGGGATTTCTAAATACGAGCAGATCATCAATAGACGAAGCTAACACAAAAGCTGACTTGGTACTCTTTTCATCACCCTTTTTGGCTAGTCATATGATAGGCATGTGACCTTGGACGTTGTCCTTACATGAACCTAATCGTTCTTAGTTGATCTGAACTTGAGACTTCGAGACGAGTCTCGCTATTTTATGCCTTTCATGCTAGCGTACATGTAGAAGCAACAGGAACAGTTATGAGGATGAAATCTGGTGGATTGATCTCAGAAATCTCTTGCATACATGAAATGTCATGAGACAGCAACCACTCCACATAACTAGTCCACCTCGCATAAAAATAGTCAACATAGAGGTTTATGCATCTCTTAATTTCAGAGAAGCCAGTATGACATGCTGGATTACTTCTGTGCGGTAATGATTAAAGCTTCCAACTACTCCAGACGTAATCCTCGATTCAGGCTAGCTGACCTCTAACGCCCACCTATCCTTCGGCACGCAAAAAAAGTGTGAAGTATCTCGGAATCTGCGATAAAAGATGGGTGCCTTGTATTCGACGCGTTTTTGGCAGTAGAAATAAGATAGCAGGATTATTCTTATAAGTCTTTGAAAAATTATTGAAGCTGGGTAAGCTTGGATTTCTGGGGTCAACTTCGCTTCTCTAATATGTTATGAAAACCACCAAGTCATGAATCAAAGCAAAATGATTCTACTGATAAGATTGATGATATTCGATCATTGAGGAAAGCAATACTTACTATTCCATCATGATTAGTGCATTGTATTAAGGCGCCTGCTAACCTATGCACTGCGACGGCCTCACCCTATCCAGGGGATCTCATTACGCAATGTCCCCTCTCCCCCCATAACTAATCATTCATGAGATACCTGCATTCTACGGCCAAATAGCTCTTCCGATTGGATGCTCTACTATAGAACCAGTCCCGGCATCAACCTCGATTCTTTATGTGACGTGCGGAAAGAATTCCTAGAGGCTCTGCGGGTTATGTTGTATTAGACGATATGAAGATGAGTTCTCCTTAATTATACCATAATATGGTTCATAATGCCTTGTCGTTAATTGAGTAACATTAGCATATCATTCCCAAGCCATAAATTTGTGACTCTTGTTCATATACTAGGATAATGAGATGGAGTAGATAGCTAGTATGACCTGTTTCCCAAGACCAGGTTGATATCCACATTCGAAGCCCCAAGCTTTCCCCTCTTCGGAAAGACTAATGATGAATGAGATATTACTATGTTGAGGAACCTATTCCTCAATGCTTTGGTCACGTGGGACGCATATAGATCAAGTATCAAGAGGACTTCAAATTACACTATTCTCATTGGCAAAATCAAACATTGTGATGCAGACCTGTTGTTCCTGACTTGAAGAACGTTCTATTCGACTATATAGTTACAGGCAATAAGCGCGTGATCGGGTGTCTACCAGTAAGCTGGCCTCAGCAGAAAGAACAACCGAATGCAAATAGTAGTAGGCAGTAGTAGGTTCGAACTCTCAGTCAAAACAAGACTTGTTCGCTGAACACTATAGTTCGAGATTGCTGCGCGAGCAATGGCACATGCATGTTAAGAGCTTATTGATGAAAGTATCATTGCTACTATCTCATGGTACCTTGCCACAGAACTACTCTAATCGCAAACTTTAATAGTAAGGCATATAGACTCATAGAACCAAAGCATCAGACCATGTCATTCCTGCGTTTTCACCAGGCAAGATATTCCAATTGCTGTTGCAGTTACACGATTCATCAAATATCTCTCATCCCAAATTATGCCCAGCAAGAAGTTACATAACTCCTGTGCCTCCAGTTTGATACCCGATGATAGTTTCTGTATAGCAGTCTTCAGTTTCCGATCATTTTTCCCACCATATCTTTGATTCCACGACTGGCCTCCTTCTGCACACCTGCAAAGGTCATGAGACCACAACGCTCACTCTCAACATGCTGTACCAATCCACTCAGGACATTAAAATCCCTACCGCACCTCGGGCCTGGACATCTATACATCCTCTGATCATGAACCGGACTTCTCAAATGACCGTTCAATCTTTGTAGGGTATTGAATCCGCGATTGCATAAAGGGCATTCATATTGAGAGCCGTTCCAAGAGCGGTCCGTGGCGATGCTGGTGGAAGAAGAGGAAGGATACTCGATTAAACGGGTGGTAATAACATGGTTGCGGTCCAGACGGCGAATTTCGGCATTGATTCTTTCGCGGCTCGAACCAGAAGGGCACCGACCGCCTTCGAGGTGAATTATGAGTGCTGAGGCAGTTGGATAGTGAGTGGGGCAAAAAGGGCAGCTTAAGGGGGTTCCTTGGTGGATTTTGGAGCGTAGGTGCTAACCGAGTTAGATATATGGCTGAATACAATTGTCCTAAAGAGATCTGAAATGCCCAGTAATAACTTACCTGCATCAAACTATGGCTATCATTGAACATGCGGTTTCATGGCTGGCAATAACGATCGCCATGTTCTGAAACGTGATGCTCTTCACGATGCATGTTGGTCCAGTACCAATTGTTGCAACCAAGGCATTCAAACTCAGGTTCTTCCTCACTGGATTCGGATTCAACCTCACGATGAGCGTTGCTGTTTTCAAAGTGTTGATTTAAGCTACGGTCGCAAGACAAACACCACGGCATATTGGGTGGGCTTAAGATGGAATGAGTAGAGAAATTCGGAAAATGCGAGCTCTCTGGTCCTCTATCAGATCAAATAGCTTGAAGGTTGTGAGTTCTGGGAAGAGGTTCAAAACCTTCAACTGTGGAAGAAGTCATAAAAGGTGTGGGTGGGGGTGGGGGTGGTAATCTTATCAAGATTCACTGTGAAGTAATTAGACAAAAGTATGACTAAGGCCCGATCCCAGATTCATTGAACAAATTACTCCGCAATTTCTTATCAAAGAAGAAATGTTTCTGATTTCGCAAACGAAGTCTGAATGGACCAAAGTTACTCAAATAAATCCTTGTATCAATCTGCATGAAAATGATGTTGAGGGTAGGATCACCAGTGGGTGCACAGACTCGTGGGACCACCTGGTGGACAGTCTGTAAGTGAAGCACAATTTCACACCAAAAACAACGATATTAATGATTCGGATAAAATTCGATACTTTGTTTAATTAACTCAAAATTTGTATGTATAGAAGACAAGTATTAGAATAATATACAAAATCAAAATTGAATTTATAAATACAGAATTGAAGCTTTAATTATAGAGTTTACTTTTTCCTACTAAAATTCTTTAGTAGAAAGGTGTAATATTGATATTTTTAAGCTCAAAGTTCATTTAATTTAGTTAATATTTGAATTTATTATATTTTGATATTTAATAAATCGTTTTGATAAATCTTAATAATATAAAATGATATTTTGAATTTTAATCGAATTATTAAAATGGTAATTTTTGGTGTGAAATTGTATTTAATTTCAAAGTGTTCTATAAGTCTATACACCTAGAGTGGATAGCGGGTATATATAGTCACGCAGGTGATAAAAAAGGTGGTATATACAAATTAGTTGATATATAAATTCTAATCAATTTAATCTTTTCGAAATCCAATAATAAAACAAATGAATCATATAATAATTACAAATTTTAATATAAGATAGAATTTAAGTATATTTTTTGTTTATTTATTTATTTATATTACTTAACATCTGTGGTGGACCTCTCTAGTGTTACGGGAGCTGCCTCTAGGGTCACGTGGAAGTGTCTAGAGATCTCTC
>JBBMOJ010000303.1:0-50364 GCA_038090695.1 Sclerotinia spermophila | reverse complement strand
ATTAGTATTTAAATACAATATAATATAAATTTTTGAGGTGGCCCAAAAGAGGGGTAGCCTGAAAGTGGGGTAGTTGACTTATTAACATCTACAATAATCATTATAAAACAAAATCCTAGTTTATAATTGTAAGACGATATATTTATATGAAATGTAAATAAATATTGGTATAGATTCACTACTTCAATATTATATATACACTACTTTCTTCTAACTCCAAATCACCCATCCACCCATCAACTTTCCACCCTCGAAAGCAAATATATAATATCATTTCTATCTGTCTATTAATGAAGAGGTGACAATCAGTAATAAAGATTAAAAGAGGAGAGACTTATACCTATCAATGATTTATTGAATTCTAATCTATATTTCTAGAACAAAAACTAAAGGAAATAAAGCTTTATCTACAATTAACATCTACAACAATCATTGCAAAACAAAATCCCAGTTTATAATTGCAAGACGATATATTTATATAAAATACAAACAAATACTAGTATAGATTCACTACTTGAATACTGCATATACACTACCTTCTCCTAACTCCGAACCACCTATCCACCCATCAACTTTCCACCCTCGAAAGCGAACACACAATATCATTTCTGTCTGTCTACCAATACTCTTCATTAAGACCAGCCAGCTGATTTTATTAAGTTATTTACGGTAAATGACTTTCATGCTCTGCATACAAAGTCGAAAGAATTACTATTGACTCTCATACCCTCAAAATCAATCGGTTTTATTCTCATACCCTAGATTCTAACCTATAAGGTTAAAACCTAAAATCCGACTTCTTATCATCTGTAAAGATATATATGATAATCTCCTACTGTAAAGTCTAACCTTCCACTATAAAATCTAATCTTCTATTACCGTATTGTGATCAGACGACGTAAGTTACTGACCACATAACCCTTATATCTAGTCTTTATGATCCTCCTTTCTTCGTATAATTGACTTCCACCTCTTTTCAAGAGTCGCTTAAATTTCCAATGAGCGAGAGTGTTTATGAACTTTTGAATCTACACATACATAATAATACAATAACTCAAATGCAAGTTGCGACAAGCAAGTGAACCAGAAATCAAACCCATCAGTTTTCCATTGTTACATATGATGATGTCCAGAAACGCCAGCGCCATCTAGATGCAAGCTCTAAGTTACCATACGATTGGTCTATACCTATACGCTATTCCCAATACCCGGGTACGTACCCAAAAGCAATCCTATAACCCTTATGGATCTATTCAACCCGAATTTAATGCAACCCTATCCTATATAAAGAAGCCACCCGTCTTTCAAACCACCAGTCCACTCTAGGATCTATCTCTGTCTAATCATCGAATTTATCGCTATCCGAATCATTCTCACTCAAATCCACTTCTCTCTTCCTCCGCTCTTCTTGCATTTCTCTAAATGTACTATAACTCAGTAACAAAAACGCCACAATAATCAACAATCCTCCCAAGATCGCCGCCGGACTCAATGGTACCCCTGTGAATGCCCAATCCACAATCGCGACGAGGAAAATTGTTAATAGTGCAGCAACACTACTTAAGACAGGACTTGTAAGACTGATTAAAACCAAGAAACTTCCCGAAAAGGTTGCATTTGCGATGACGGAGATGAAGAGCATCCAAGCTGCTTCGCCCTGGGGAAGTTCGAAGATTTCGAGTCCGGTGAGATGGAGAATCGGGAGGGGAATCCAGAGGACGAGAAGAGTGAATGAGCCGATTAGTGAGCCGAATGTATTTGCAAATATCATGCCACGGCCAGGACTTGTTCCTTCTGGGGGACAAGCCAATTTCTTGTATAAAACTTCGTAGAAACCATATAGAACACTGCCAACACCAATTACGAGATTTCCCAAAACTCTATTCGAAGCTTTATCATCTCCATCGCCAGGTTTTCCACCCACCGAACCACCAGATTTCCCTCCATGTTTCGTAGGTGTAGAATCTCCATAAGCGACTATCAAAACGCCAACAATAGCAATCATAACGGCAAAGGACTTATCCCATCGGAGAGGCTCTTTTAAAAGGGGTACGCTGAATGCATATGCGAAGAAGGCCGAACAATTGTATATAGCCGTGAGATCAGATGGCGATGTTAAATTAACCGCCACGTACCATGATCCACCGGCGACTGTAAGAGCGCATGTAACGAATGCGGTCATTTTAAGCATATATGGAATTGGTGATCGTTGTCCTCGCGGGACTTCTAGTTCTCCTGTCTCTACCATTTGCGCGGTTGTTCGAATGAGATATACGTGTCTTCTCCAAAATGTCTTCCATGGCATTTTCCATTTTTGTAATCGTAGTATTAAAAGTTGAGTGGGCCATAATAGTGACCATGATCCGTGAGTAAAGTATCTAGATATCAATTAGTTTTGATTGGGGGTTTGTGAGATTGGTACTACTACTTACAACATACAATATGCTTTATTCCACCCCAATTGATGTTGTATATACACAGCCGTTTCTGTTTGTATAACGAAACTTATCAAACTCAACCCCAAAAAGAAGGCAGCATATGTATACTTCTTTCTTGTATCCAATTTTGCTTGGGTATCCGGACTACGACTCCGCATAGTAGATCGTCTCGAGAAAGTAGGACGTTCGGATGGATCTTGAGAAGCATTGTATCCTAACCTCCCCCTCTCAGGGTCATCATTTTTATGTAATAAAGGTTGATGTGAACGGCCATCTGTAGGACGATGCAATGTTGGTCGTCGTCCTTCCATATCGTCGTCGTCGAGTTCCAAATCGGAATCTTCTTGTTCGTCGGTCAATGGACTGACTGGTGACACTTCTCCTTCTTGTGTTTTATGTGCCAAGTCGTGAGTCCGAACACCAGGACTGCGAGAGGATACCCTTGAAGGATTTCTAGATATGGGATTCGAAGTCTTCCACGAGTTGTTTTGTATTCCAGTTATTGAATGTAATTCATGTGTATTCGAAGATGACTGGTGATTCCTATAAGACATACATGCGATTCGGGCGAGTGAAATGATAGGTTTAAGTATTTAAGGAGGGTAGTCGATATCGGAAGAATTAAGTTAGATATGAAATAGTGAATCTCGAATCAGGACTGACAGAGTGGATTTCGAGAGTGGGTTGGCTTTGGCTTTTGCTGTTTTTTTTGACGTGAAGTAATCTTTTATTGGCGATCTTAACGATACTCGCGGACGAAGGTAATAAATTGTATATTTTACATACGTAAAGTTGGTTTGGTCGTAAGAAGATTTGAAGGCCCAATCAAGTTATTGTCGTCATCTTTCAAGCATTTGAATTCTAGATGGAGTCGTCCCTGGTAAAGTTAATTTCGTTGTTGTAAGCGTAAAGCAAAGTACAGTAGCAAAGTAGCAAAGTGGATATCGTCGTAGAGACCCGAGAGTCCCGAGAGAGAGACCCCGAATGCAAGATTGTCAGTCAGATATCAAAACAGAATTTTACCCCACGGGAACGAATCAAAGGACCTTGAAAACAGATCTGCTGGATAATAACGTGGTGCAAGTTACCAACAAAAGTTTGAAGATCTTGCTTGGATAAAGTAGCCAGTCATGCAAGTTTGTAAAAAAAGGTAGTGAGTGGTGGGTAGGATGGTAAACTGATAGGCTGCCGGGGGAAATGGTAGATTGAGGTGCGTAGGGAGGGAGTGAGGGGGAGAGTGTTTAATAGTTGAGTTGTACGAACAGAGAGAGTATATATATCCAAAAGAAGTGTGGTTACTGGTAGACAAGAAGGATTGATTAATACGAGTAGATATTTCTTAGGTAGGTAGGTAGGTGTTTGAGGTTTGAGATGTAAGACTGACTGCCTTTTCTTAGGTCATCGTTGGTCGGGTGTGTGTTGGGTTGGTCGTATTCTAGGTTTTTCGACTTCAAGTGTTGGGATGGATCAATTTGATTCTTACTCTCTTGTTTGTTCTTCTACTACCACTCATTACCTATTGACTGCCTCTCTATCAAAGTTTCATAGACTTTCGTTTCAGAGAAAGGGGGAAAGCATAACCGGCGACTTGATCATCAAAGAATCCATCCAAGTTCATCCAAAGATATTTGAACGATATTGCATGCATACATACATACAAACATATACATACAGACATGCATCTCATCTTACACAGTCCTGAGATTGTACCAGCATCTCTCAACCCCAGCTCCATTATTGTTATTATTATTCAACTCGACTCGACTGGTACTCTGTACAGGAATGATCATCATCATCATCATCTACCTAGCTACGTAGTATTCATATTTACATTCACAACTCCGATTTGACTCTCAAAGACCAAGAAGATTATTGTACTCATCAACCAAAAAGAATCATTGTCCCCTTCTGAACTCACGTCTTCAAAATGCCTCTCATAGCTACTAACCCCAAACCTCGAATAATTCTGGGTTTGACGATTGTAATCTTTGCATCTATTTTACACTTACCTATATTATTAACCTTACCATTTTGGACTGTACAAGATATTGACTTCTTCTAGAACATTGATAAATCTTCCGAGATGAACGAACCTAGCCCTATCTATTTATTCTATTGAAAGTCGATATTCTTTCTACTCAACATCAGCCTATCCAATCCAATCCCTCTCTTGTATTAGCTTTCCTCTACGATACGATACTGAAAATTCGTTAAAACGGCGTCGTCTACTCACTCCTTCCTCTATTCGGTTAGACGACATCGGTCCAGAATCAACGCGCTTCGCGTCATTCTGAACATCGTCGCGTCTTCCCCCACTATCAATTTCTCTGAATGATACAATTTCTCAACTTCGTCTTGTGCATCCATGTAAAGAATCGGGATCAATTGCACGTAATCTGTCTAACGAAAATACTTGCAACATCTTTGTGATCGCTCTCCATATTTACAAATTTGCTTAGTGCGGGTATTGAGCAATCTTAACATCCACTTGCTACTCGCACATCCGCAAACCCCTTCAGGTGAAAATATGGTCAATACCGCAGCTAAATCTGGACCGGGGATTTATTCTGCTACTTACAGCAATGTATGTATACCTACTCGGATGCGCCGAGCTTCGTCTGCATGGTTTTTGTTGCTGATTTGATTAGGTTCCGGTGTATGAGTATTTGTTCGGAGAGGCTCTTAAGGAACATGGTAAACAATTCTACTCCGAACCTTTACACTCAACATCACTGACTCTTACAAAGTAATGCGAAGAAGACAAGATGATTGGATCAATGCGACACATATATTAAAAGCTGCTGGATTTGATAAACCTGCTAGAACAAGAATCCTTGAAAGAGAGGTCCAAAAGGAGGAACATGAGAAGATTCAAGGTGGATATGGAAAATATCAAGGTCGGCATGCACTTTCAATGTGAAAGCTTTGCAAGACTAATAGCATATAGGTACTTGGGTTCCTCTTGAAAAGGGTCAAGCTTTGGCACAAAGAAACAATATCTATGAAAAACTTAGTGCGATTTTCGAATATACACCCGGTGAATTTAGTCCACCTCCAGCACCAAAACATGCCACGAATAAGCCAAAGGTCAAGAAACCAGCAGTACCGAAATGGGGAGCAAGTGAGTTACGTAGATTTACTTTTAATAAATTGTACTGACAGCACAGAACCAGTACCTATTCAACAAGCGGCGGTCGCCCGTCAAGTCGAGGATAATTACGATAACATTAGTACTCAATTGAATGACGATGAAAGTGTGGCAGATGATGTTACAGTCGCTTCCGCTTCATATATGGCAGAAGATGATCGATTCGATATGTCTCAACCACCTACTGGACATCGGAAGCGCAAAAGAGGTGAAAGAGATGATTTTCATGAAGACGACCCTGTGGATGTTCGAGCACAAGCTCATCTTATGTGGGCTGATGAACTCTTGGATTATTTCATGGCACCTCCTACCGATGCAAACTCGACGGACAGAAGACCTGAACCACCCATCAATTTCGAGCCCAACTTCATTATCGACACAGATGGTCATACGGGTCTACATTGGGCTGCATCGATAGGCGACGTTGATATATTAAGGCAACTCAAGAGATTTGGTGCAAATACAACTTGTCGGAATAGTCGTCAAGAAACTCCACTTATAAGATCAGTCCTTTTCACAAATTCTTATGACAAGCAGAATTTTCCTCTGATTGTCAAGGAATTAATTAGTACTGCCAATGAAGTAGATTCATGTGGAGCTACAGTTCTTCATCATGCAGCGGCGACCACTAACATGAAGCAGAAGTTCAGATGCGCACAATATTATTTGGATGTTCTTTTAGAAAAGTTCATTGAAATTTATCATCCAGACGAGGTCCAAAGATTACTAGATGCCCGAGATATTAATGGAAACACAGCCATTCATATTGCGGCCAAAAATAAAGCCCGCAAATGTGTACGAGCTTTGATGGGTCGCGGTGCTTCAACAGATATTCCGAATGATATGGGCGAAACGGCCGAAGAAATAATTCAAGACCTGAATGCTTCTCGTAGATCGGAAAGACATCAACAAGCCGCTTCTTCTTCGCCTTTTGCGCCAGATTCAGCACGTCATATTTCTCACTACGATGTGCTTGAACAAGAAAATTCTCGAGGGGTTGCCCATATTTCAGAAGCCGCAATGACTCTTAAAAATAATGCAGAACCGATTTTACTGGAGAGGCTACATGCATTAGCTTGTAGCTTTGATGAAGAATTGGCCGAGAAAGAGAATGCGGAGGCAGATAGCAAGAGGATTTTAGAAGGCGTGAGGATGGAATTAGCTGGGGTTAGGGAGCAAGCTAGACAATTGGCGGAAGAAGAGGAGGGTGAAGAAAACGCCATTGCCGCAAAAGCGCATCTAGTCGCTTTACAGGAAAGAGTTCAAAGTCTAGTAGAGCGACAACAACAACTCCTCCTCCTCTCCCGCACACAACACGAGGGGTCAAAAATAAATGGTCATGGAGGAGGGCAAGTCAATGGAAACGCAGATTTGGAGGAAGGGGAAAATGAAAGGATACTAGTAGCTCAACATCTTCAAGAGGAAATTGAGAGGAGGAAAGCCTTGGTAGGGGAATATATTGGAGCGCTTGGAGTTGCAGGTGGTGGAGATGAGGGAGAACTTTATAAGAGGGTTATTGTTAGGGATTTGGGAGTTGACGAGGGTGAAGGTGGACTCAGCGATGAGGGTTTGGATGCGTTGATTGCTAATTTGGAGGAGGAGAGGGGCGGAGTGGGGTTGGAAAGAGAGGTAGGGGATGAATTGTAGGGGTTGGGTTTGGAGACGAGAACTTTTACTCTTTCTATGGGGGGAATCTTTGGCTATCATAGGCGCTTGGGCTCGGAGGGGAAAGGTTAAATTAAATGGAGTGCTTAGGAATACCAATCGATAATTCCGGCATTGCGATGGATGGATGGATGGATGGATTGCTAGCTGGTTCAGAAGTGCTACATGGCGATTATCTACACCCCTTCTTGGTGTAGATATCTGAGACGTAGCTATACAGGAGCGTGTATATATGAAATAAGATAATACCATTATCGGGATTTCGTCTAGAATAATAAGGTTTGAGATGCCAAAACTGTGATGTGATACCCATTGATACAGCTAGATGGAGGGTGCGAAAAGGAGAGATTGCGCAATGAACATGATCGTAGCCGAAAAATCAAGTCTTCAGTTAAGTTGGGGGATAGGGAAAAGAGGTTAATTAGATCCGAGGTCAAGAAAATAGACAATACATAACCACTGTACCATTTTTGCAGGTACGTAATGAAACTTATTCGAGCGGGCCAAAGAATGTGGAGAAAAGGGGGTTGGATAAGCGAACTCCACCTTTCGGGCTCTCGAGTTCCGGGCGCATTCACTCATTCATATCTCTCAAAACCACTGATGTCATTCCATTTTCCAACCTTTCTTTCCATGCTAAACGTCTCACAAATAGGGCTTCTCGCCTAGACTACAAACTCTATCGCCCGCTCTCGCTTCCGCACTACATCACCAAAAGTCAGTCTTCATCTATCTACATTCTTTCCATCATAGCAACAATCCCCAATCAATCCATTCACTCCCATTTCCCGTACACCATGCCAAACAAATGATCGTACCGAATCAAAGGAAAATATCAACTTACTAATCATAAGTAGCACAATGCCAATTACTCCTATTATCCCAAATCGCTACATCATTCTTACTCCACTTCCATCTCACTTGCGCATCGTGATTCAAGGGTACCAAATTCTTTAACCATGGTAGTAAAAGATCCGATTCATCTTTTGTGAGAGGGTGGAGACGTCGTGTGAAGCCTTGGTTTATGAAGAGGGATTTCTTGCCAGTTACAGCTGTCTTATGTTAGTCGTTGGACTATGACGAATCGAGCTTGGTTTGAAAGGAAGAAATAAAATTAAGAATAGTAGCAACATACGATTTGTCCTAACCACCGGATGAACAGCACTCAACTCTCTCCCGATATTCAACGGGCTCCCTCTCATATCTTCTCTGATATCCTGTCCAAGCCTTCGTGCTTCGTCGTGGAAAAAGCTCGCATCATGGGTCGCAGTCAATCCTTCCAGCATTTCCTTCATCTTTGGACTCAGTCTTTCATATATCTCATTTCCGGATGCCCATAAAGTATCACCACCCGTTTCAGGTAAGGTATGGATTTTCAACATGGCATAATCGGAAGGGACCGGTTCAAATGTGATGTCGGCGTGCCAGCCAGTACTGGCAAATCGGGATACGTCGGACAGTTGATGAGTTAATCCACCACCTTTTGCTTGCTTTGTGGAAGAGATTACGGAGACTTGGTCGCCTAATTCGGAGGATTGTTCGGTGAGGGGGTGGATGTGAAGTGTGGAGGATTCAGGCTAAGGTCAATTGTTAGATAATTGGGAAGACGGATTTGAGGGAGTCGAGGAAGGATATCTACGGTTTCTGATGATTTGGAAAGGGAGAAGGATAACGTACAGATCCAGCTGCTTTAGAGATACGTTTAATCACAGCGTTCATTTGCTCAGGGGTAATATCTTGATTTTTGAAGAAAACTACACCACGATCGGAGACTATCCCAAGGTCATTAAAACCAAGCCCTCAATCACGAAAACTTTTTGAACATACTTGTAAAAGCCAAATCCTTAAATAATTCCTCAGAGTCACTCGGCGAAAGAAAGTCTTTCAATTGGATATTTTCGTCAAAGACTCTTCCAATTACTGGTGTTAAGTCCGAGTGTGTATATTGATCCAATACACCACTGTTCACCAACGGCTTCGTACATCTTGTACGAGCTATTTCATCTTCATTTTCCAGAATGGGTTTTGTGGTAACCTTGATGAAGTCGGCGGAAGGCATGATAGCTATTTTTTATTTCACTCTGCCTGCACTTTTCGAAGAATCTCAAAAAGGAAAAAATATATACAATGAATGTCTGAATCAAAATGAAAATAATATCAGTGAAGAAAGAAAGAAAGAAAGAAACAAAACTTCAAGGCCGCAATACAATAATCATATTATCTTCGCACAAAAAAGTTCCCGAGGTACGGATTGATTCGAATGCTATCATATCATAACATCTTGTTGGTCAGAACCCCGCATTGTGTGCACCCCCTGGTCTGGATTCAATTGCGTGATATGTCACCATTCGAATTTAACCAAAAAATGCGAAGAAATCACAGATACGACATTTATATCAGGAAGTTCCTTCCGTATGAGATGAGATTGCTGATTGAAAATCACCGTTGATATAACCTCGTGGGATAAGAATGGGGCGTGGTCCATCAAGTACCATGGCGACGGAATAGTTTAAATACTCAAGATGGATACCAGATAATTGACCGTAGATTATTATCGATTCATTTTAAAGTTCCCCCCAAGTCAAATTTGACAATCAAAGCACTTGCTTTGCTTTTAATTGGCAATATGGAGGAACCTAAAGACACATCAAGGAAGGTGGTTTCAGATACTGGATCACAACTATCTGTAACCAATGTTGGCCGTGAGGCATTGGCTGATACACTTCCCCCTCATGAATCATATGAAGGAGCTCATCGATATGATCCAGCTGCTACATGGACGGAAGCAGAGGAAAGAAAAGTGGTCCGAAAGACTGATCTTTATCTTTTAGTGTGGATTTGTGTCATGGTAAGAATTCTCTTCTGTTGATTGATATTTAGGTTATTGATCTAAATCTAGTTCTTCGGATTGCAACTTGACAGAGGGAATTTGTCCAATGCTACAGCGGATAACATTCTGAAGGATTTGAAGCTTACTACCGACGACTATAATAATGTAAGTTTCTTTCTCCCTTGGCTCAATGTGTTGACATTTATACTTACATGTTGTTAGGGAAGTACGATTCAATTGGTGTGCTTCATGACTGCAGAATTCCCTGTTCAGTTCTTGACCAAGCGTTATGGGTTCAAACACATTCTCCCGATCATGATGATGCTTTGGGGTACCGTCTGTGAGTGAAATAAACCTAAAGTCCTATAAATAAAAAATAATAACGTTATTAACATCACCATGTTAGCCTGGACACAGTCTTGGATGCACGATCGTACATCTTTCTATATCACTCGTGCCCTTATTGGACTTTGTGAAGGTGGTTTCATTCCTGGTACCATTCTTTTTGCAACATATTTTTACACGTCGAAGGAACTATCCGTTCGTCTTGCTTGTGTTTGGTCCACACTCAACATTGCCAGAGTCATTTCGGCTTTACTTGCTGCTGGTATCCTCACAATGAGAGGAGTGGGTGGTAGACCAGGATGGTTTTATTTGTTTCTGATCGAAGGGCTTTTCACCTTTTTAATTGGTGTCATCGTAAGTCATTTCATACTCTCATCAGTCCCTTGTACCGGGCTAAAACCAAACAGAGTTTCTTTTACCTACCTCAATCGCCAACGCAGACTACCAGTGTTTCATGTCGCAAGTCGTGGTATACAGAGCGAGAGGAAGTGATTATGGTGAATGTAAGTCTTGAATTCTAACAAATCGCTCCAATGTTGACCAGACAGCGAATTCTTCGGGATGATCCAGCGAAAGGACTTACGACATTGCAAGAACCAGCCACATTCAAGGATATTCGTGAAGCATGGAGTGACTCGTCCATGTGGGGTCTTTACTTCATCGGCTTGGTGGCATACATTCCTGCAACACCTGTTCAATCGTATATTACATTCACATTGAAGCGCTTGGGATATACTACCTTTGACTCGAACATGCTGACTATTCCATCTGCTGCTATGCAAATCATCACTATGCTTGCACTTGCATATAGTAGTGATTTTTTTGATGAGCGTACATTTCATTGCATTTTTGGGATATTCTGGATATTGCCGTTACTTACGGCACTCTTGGCAGTCCCTGATGGCGGAAGGGAGTGGAGTAGATGGTCTTTGGTGACATTGATCTCTGGATGTAAGTGCTTAATAAAAGTTGCTACGTTTCCACCATGTAACTTCAAATCAGATCCTTATTTCCATCCCATCGTATCGGCTTGGATTTCAGAAAACACATTCGACGTCAAGAAGCGCGCTATTACAGCAGCGACTTACAACGTTATTGTCCAAATTGGATCCTTGATTGGTTCTCAAATTTATCGCTCATACGATGCACCATATTACAAACAAGGAAATAAGGTTCTGATTTCCATTTGTGCATTGTCACTTGTGACATTTGTGGCACAAAGACAATACTTGATTGTGTTGAATAAAAGAAAGGAAAGGGTTTGGGATCAAATGACTGTTGAAGAAAAGGCAGAGTATCAAATTGATAGTGCAGCGAGAGAGAAGGACGGTAACAAGAGACTTGACTTTAGATTCAAGTCTTGAATTGTTTGTTTCATTGACATTTCATAATTCTTTCATACTCACGTGATAATCTGTTAAGTGTTCTCTTTCGATAAAACGTAAAAACCTTAATTATCGTCAGGACCAATCAAAAGATAGTATTGAATCAAAGCCGCCCCTATCGTTATCTGATCTCCTGGAAAAGCAGTGTAAGATTACCATCCGATTTAAACCAGATCGGGTAACTCGAAGTGTTAGTTTATGAGTAAATTGTGGCTTGGGGATTGGATTCCTTGCATAAATATTTTGGCGGCAACCATTGAAACCATAGAAACATGGAATCAATTCTCTCGGCAATGTCTCTCGCATCCAAAGAAGTTTGGATTATCTTCCAGGGCGTGCAGGGCTAGGACAAAATCATAGGACAAGTTCATCTTCCCCCCTTACCTTGCTACACATCGGGAGGTACAAAAGAAAACACTACACGGAATCTTTTTCGTCTATCGCGAGAAGTTATCAAGTCTCGTGGGCAGAAATCCTCCGGCAGAGGTAATTGAAGATGTAATTTTGAGGAGGATAGTGAGGCTTACACTCATTCGCAGATAGGATCTCCAATCAACGCCAACATTGCCAGCGACCACAATCTCGACGCAATGACTTCCCCCTCTGCGGGGCTTTCTCCTACTCCTACACTCCCTACCTCTCCTCTTCCAAACATTACACCTATCATGTCTTACGATAGCGTCGACACCGCATACAATGCCGATCCATATTCCCTCCTCAATTCTAAGAAGGAAGACATAAGCATTGCCACGCTTCGCACACAACATCCTGATCAGAAACGAACACGGAAGGTCAAAAAGATCAAGAGTTTCTACCACAACCAAAATGCTTTGATCGATGCATACCTAGCGAGCAATGATGAGGAAGCCGCAGAGTTTGAAGATGGAATTCAGAATGGGGGAAAGATCAAATTCGCTATCTACGCTAGTTCTACGGTCAATTTTTGTCTGTTCATCATACAAGTCTTCGCCGCTGTCTCGACTGGAAGTTTGGCACTTTTCGCTACTGCTGCGGATGCTTTCGTAAGTTTTGAACTTGATTATGTGTCGCGGATGAAGACTAATGCCACAACACAGATGGACTTGGTTAGTTCTATTGTGTTGTTAATCACTTCACGAATAGCCGCAAAACCTAACATCACAAAATTTCCGGTTGTGCGTAACTTCTTCTAATCGTATAGGAAGTATCGTCATCTTACACTTTTCTTAGGGTCGCAAACGAGTCGAAACTGTTGGAATTATTCTCTTCTGTGCACTTATGACCACTGTCTCTGTCGAATTGATTATTGAATCTGCTCGAAGTTTGGCAGATGGTCCAAGGGCAAATGATACGCTCAAAACGGTTCCTTTAGTGTGTGTCGGTGTAGCTATATTATCCAAGGCCATTCTATTCGTATACTGCTTTACCTTGCGGCATTATCCAACCTGCGCGATCTTTATGTTAGATCATCGAAACGACATCGTGGTTAATAGTTTTGGCTTAGTCATGTCCATCGTGGGTACCAAGTATGCGAAAGTTTGGTTCTTGGATCCTGCCGGTGCTATTGCTATTGCATGTTTGATCTTATTCTCTTGGGCGTCAACTGCTTTCGAACACATGTGGCTACTGGTTGGAAAGAGTGCCCCACAAGAGTTCTTGAACAAGCTCGTATATGTTGCAGTTACCCATGACCCCAGAATTTTGAAGATCGATACCGTAAGGACGCAACTTTTTTCATAATTTGGCTATGGCTAACCCCCGATATAGGCGAGAGCTTATTCTGCCGGTGAGAAATATTATGTCGAAGTCGATATTATTATGAGACAGGAAGAAACACTGAAAGTCACACATGATGTTTCTCAAACTTTGCAAAGAAAACTTGAGGGTAAGCTTAGTGTGCCATGTCGAGTTCAAGAAATACTAACAATACAGGTTTGGCGGATGTCGAAAGAGCTTTCGTGCATGTTGACTACGATGATTTACACGATATCTTCGAGGAACATAAACCACTTTATGAGGTTCAAGAACCTAAAGTTCCCATATACGAAAGGGTAAGAGAAAGATTCAAGAGGCAACCATCCGGAAGAGAAGGAGGTGATGTCATGAGCCCGACGTCTTGAGTATAAATGTGTGGTACATTATGGAAGCATAAATGATCAAGGACCTGAATCGGATCGATTACAACATGGAGCTTGGAGCCTGGGATTGGACTTGGCATTGCAACAGCTGGAAAACAGACCTTTCCGAACTTGAGTAATCCGCATTACGTTTGAGTGAGGCACTAAATATTGTACCGGTCACCAATTGCCCGGCGAACCTCTGACTAGAAATGTGAATTCGACCAAGCCTCTGACGCATGACAACGACGAGTTCGGGTATCAAACCTTTGATTGAAGGCATCTCGATCGACAACATACCACACCTCTGCCGGAATATATCGACAAGATCGACAAGAAATATTGTGCTGTGGGTCTGATGCGTTTTTCTTGGCTACTGGCGGGTAGGGAACTGTCTGCTGATTCCTGAAGCGTATGCGAACCAGAGATGTCAAGTGCGAATGTGATAGGGCCGCTTATACAACCGCTCATTTGTGCACACGTGTGCATATTCGTAATTGAGTTGATCGAATAGTGGGATGAGCGATGCAGGTTGACAGCATGAGGTTGAGTGAGAGGGATGAGATCACGAAAATTGACACGAAGTGAAATTGAAACTTTCCTTGGACTTTTCATCAGAGAATGTCCTATTCTCTTGGAAAAGTTGAAGGAAAATTGAAGAGATAATCAAGGAGATTATTTCGATAGAGCCTGATATCTCATCTTTCGTGACGACTCGTACAAATCAGTGGATAAAGGGAAGATAGAAATAGAGTCGTTTTGTGATATTATTTGATGAATAGATACCCTGGGATTTTTACTACATAGAATATATAGCATAGGAGCAGTGAGAATGTTTAGAAGGACTTTGGTCAAGACTCTTCTTGCACGAGTTTTGTTTAAAAGGTGGGATGTAAAACGAGATATGGACGATGAGGGGTGAGAGCTGTAAGCGGTGAGTTGTGAGGGATTATTCTAATCTCTTTTACCACATATCTTCCCCTCACATGTCTACTCATGTGCCTGGTGAAGCCAAAGAGAAGGGGAAATTGAGTGTAAAGATAGACAATCTATAGTCATTCTTGATGGTGTGATTACTACCCTCAGACCAAAGGACCATGAAGTTTACAAATCTATTATCATTATTTACTGTTTCTATATCTACATGCAATCTCAATCTCTGCAACCACAGTCCTCCTTCTCACCACCTATCCTCCATCCTTTCCACAAACCAGGACATCTCCGGGCAATCTTCTGATTTGAACATCCTAGCAAGATCCCCCACAATCTCTCAACAGTATATCCTAAATGCGGTTTCTCCAAACTATCTTTTTCACCAAATATTTCCGCATTCCTTCCTTCCGGCCCCAAGTTCAATCGATCGTGAGCCCAGCCCCGACTTAATGACGGGTTAGAGAGCGCATCATCCAGAGTTTCCCAAATGTCTTTTCCGATTCCTCGAATGCGCGCCGCTGAAGCAATGAAATTATTTCCATGTGTTAAGATCGCTTTCTTGCACCTATAAGGCGTCTCGCCTTTTCCAGCTGGACGAGATGCAGCCCACATGCTCGGGATAAGTCTGAATGTATCATGCCAGCCACTTTTATCATAACATCCATAACAATCACACGATTCCAGTTCTCCCAAGTTGAGGAACCCAGTCAGTACATCTGAGTTTTCTGCTCCTGGTGGTAGCGGCGCGGGGCTGTAATAATCAAACAATCGGCGACCAATGAGATCAAACTCATTAATTGTATGGGGAGAGGTTGTGATGAAAAGAGTTTGTGTAGGTAAATCATCCCAATTCTTCAATATATGATGAAGGAAAATGCCGGATGCACCGCCAATATTGGGAAGAGGATATATATCCCCAAATTCCACTTCGGCTCGTATTTTCTTGACAATATCCTCCGATGGATCTTTCGTGTAGATCAAAACATCTGGCTTACGAGCCACAACCGCAGGCTGTGAGCTCAAGATTCCTGTTACTATTCCCTTAATTGCAGGAATTGATTCACCAGCTGAATGAGCGATTACAATCTGCAGCCGCTGCCTTGTTTCCGCTCTATAAATTGTGTCTAGAGATGGAGACTTAGGACCGGTCCAAGATTTCTGGTTGTGACTGAAAGAGACTGTATCCATCCAATAAAGTATCCCGATCGAACTTAAAATGGTAAAGACAATGGTTGTGGTCCAAAGTAATATAGGTTTGTGCCATATTGGATAAAGTTTATGAGATGGTATTCCAGATTTTCCTCGTATGCTGTAGACAAAATTTATGAATTTGGGAACGTAGAGGCTGATCTCTTTCGGTCCTAGACTAATAAGGTAGATGAGCATGAAGACAAAGATTTGAAATGCATCCATTGTGTTTTCTTCCTTCAGTGTACTTATGAGCATTAGCCCCAGAGATAAGTGAATTGTCGCATCAATTGCGTCCGGAGCATTTTCTTCGGTAGATTCATAAGGTGACCTCGAACTGACAGAAAGTGCCAATGTAGATCGTAAAGGGGTGTTCCAAAAAACGTGAGTCAATGCTCCGGGGGCCAGGTTCTTCATGAAGGTCGAAAAGTCCCAAGTCCGAAGAACAGAGAATGCCGCCCCGAAGTTTTCACATTTGTATGCAGCAAAAAGGGCGATGAGCAAACATGGAGGTAATCCACCCCAAAGCATAAAGTAGAGTGAGGCCCCATAAGAAGGGTTTTTAGAAGGTGGTACTTGATAACCAATTGCCGCTATCGTCCTTGCCAAACTGACAAGAAACATGCTAAGTATAGCAATTCGAAGCGCTTCCATATTGAGTCGATAATCGTCGTAGACAATCGTGGAAGCAAGGCAAAGAATGCTGAGAGCCCAGACAACTATGGTTCTGTCAAAACCTTGGTCACGAGGAAGTAGTCGGATGTCGTATGCTAGACTGAACAGTAAAGTATCAAACGCATATGTGAGTATCTATCAAAGTGTTAGAAAGTGCTAATAGGAAGATAGAGAGTCTATGTACTAATAATGTAGCAAACACAGCCAAATTGGTGAAAAGCATAATCGCTTCCGCGTTGTATATTAGAGCCATCGTTGAAATCAATACCGTGAGGCAGTATCTGGCAAAAACAAAAAGATCTTGTAGCAATGACGGACGGCGACTAGGGCTTAAGTCGGGGACACTGGTGAAGTAGTCGACAAATCTTGTCCAGACCGCAAAGATGCACAAGACTAAGTATGCGGTGATTTGCAATAAAACAAGAAAACATATTGCTAATCACGAGTAAGTCATTTGATTGTGAGGGGAGACTTTTCTCCCGAATGGAAAAGGAGTTTGATTCATGGAGGAAAAGACTCACGGTATTCTAAAAGAAAAATAGTATTGTCAGTATGGTTCAAGCCAAAAGCATCGAGTAACAAATCTTACGAAAATCAGTGGTTAGAAGCCTCCTCGTCGTGAGTATAGACCAAAGACTAAACCCTATCCAAATCCTATATCATTCAATTCAGCACTATTCAATTGCACTTCAAGTTGTATACGTACCAAGGATTTATACTTCGCCATCTTCGTCTCCAACTTCTATTCCCTGGGTGATTCGGGATTTCTTTTAATGCTTCTTCCTCATCCCATCTCATAAGCTCATGATCATTACTATCATCTCTTTCATGAAGTTCCATTTCTTCCATTGCTGCTACTACCACTCCAAATATTGGAAGGCTTGAGACACATTGCCTAAATATTCTTTTTGTTTTGTTCTGTTGCTATTATTAATGTTGATATTGATATAAATAAATAAGATCTAGTCCCACTATCTATCTAATCGGGGGTTTATATTTATGCACCCCCTTTATCTAGAAATTTTCGTTTTTCACTTAATGGTCACATTTAGAGCAATCTAATTAGATAAAACTTAAATGGAAATTCTAATCTAAGTTTCTTCTTGTTTTTATTTGACCTTTTCAGTCGATCGAAGGCGGAAGTAGTATATTGGAGAGGAGTGAAGTCCTGAGGGAGGCAGTGTTGGTTGACGATTAAACATTAAGGTTGCCCCTGAATTTTTTGAGATGATACTTACTGTTCACCACCATTTATTTGTACTGTACTATGTACCTACGAGCCTACTTTGCATATTAATGTGAGATGGATATCATGCAAAATGCTGAAAAATAGCTCCAACTTCAATATGGCCTGTACTTTGCACTTTGTACCGTGTTTTAGATCCCAAAAAAGTCGATTGCTCAGCAACCAGTGCAGTGTATACCTGGTAGGTACACTGTGTTTAATCCTCTCATGAAAGTCCCTAGTCCCCAGCACGTCGCCATCAAGCCTCATCAAACGTATAAGCTTCCAGTCAGTCACTTTAGCCTTCTACCTTTCTAGGTTTCTAGAGTAGATTAGAAAGTATCAAATCCAAAAGCAAAGATACTAAGCCAAGATACAAAAGAACCAGACGTTCTTGTATGGCGTAGGTATCTCATCGACTTTAAATCTCTCCAGTCACATCACATTTACCTTTCATCACTGGAATATGGCAAATCTGGTTTGAGTGAATGATGGAAGGGGATATATGTACTGCGATAGTCACGTGATTTGAGATCAATTTTGGAGTGCCAGACCGGTAAAATTTCTCTACCTCAAAGATCTTTTTCATCCACAACAGACAAAAGTTTCAATTCCTTCCCACACAATTGAGTCAATGGCTAAAGTAGCAAGACTACAGAATCTTCTGCCTCGAGCACCTCGAAGTTTTGGAATGGAAGATCCTTACTCTATCTTGACTTTCCAACCATCCGGACCTAGAAAAAATCCTCGTAGTGAGGCAGCATGGGCCCATCACTTCCAGAAAAGAAGTTCTCGGCTGGTGTTAACACTCGATATGAGCAACGAAGCAACTGAATTTCGCAACCAACTGAAGGACAAACATCTTCATCGATGGGGAGGCTTTCCCGATACTCGATTTGAACTTCTAGATCCCTTACCTGACCGTCAGTTTTACATAAAGATGTACAAAGATACCATCAGTGACCTTTGTGAAAAAGATCCACCAGAGTTTCCTGTCGGTCCAACAATGAACTTTTATGTTTCCGAGGAAAAGAGAGTAACTGGGCTTATCAAACATATATACCCAAAGGAATCTATTCAAGGAGAAAAGGCAATTGAACCCAAGGAGCCAACTAAACATCATCCCTTGATTATGATGAGTTTCCGAAAAGGATCGGTGGTCCATCAACTTCGTGATTATTTCATAAAGGAATTTAGCAAATTTCCAAATGAGGAAGTTCAGACACTTATGAAGAACCTGAAAGGGGAAAAATTCAAAGCTCAAATGCCCTTGGGATATTGCAGAGACTTGGGAATTGCGCATGCGGAAACGGCAAAGAACAACATTGCACGTGAGTTTAAGGAAACTGAGGGTCTTCACTTGGGCACTGCTGTGAGTTTAAGTTTGTGGCGTAGGCACTACGAGGTGGATCCGGTGAGGAAATGGGGTGCTCCGGTGCTGGTGGATAAGGAATGCGTATTTTCAAAATCACTTGTAGGGATTTCAAACCAACCTTCATCTTCATTTGTTTCGATCGCTCCCGAAGAACAGCCTATGAAGGAAAGTCTACAAAGTGACGACGAAACAGGAGTGTGAGACTAAGCTCCAAGGTTACAGATTGAAGGAAGACTGAACTGAGAAGTTCGAGTGGACGAGGGAATCAAAAATGTACCAAGTCGTCTGGAAAATTTGGAGTTGTTCAGCGAAAGAGAAAGGTGAAAATATCACATGTTTATTGGAAAACATTGCTTTTTGGCATCGAAACATTGTTGAAAGAACCACTGCACAAAACAGAGCAAGTCATCCCAAATCTGTTGAATGGGCACGTTGCCAAGGAGTACCTGGCGAGATATGAAATTACGGGAGATATAGAGCATGAGGTCATCTCACAAGGAGAATAACCTCACTTCGAGTAATCCGATACATTTGATCATGGAGTTATATCCACCAACGTCAGTGCAGGATTACAGAGACAGGCTGTACATGTTTGGTCGAGAGGTTAATATTTACTATATCAGTCGAGCATGGGGTTGGGAAGGTATTAAACAATTACATAGCTCTGAACACAACTATGCCCGAGGAATCAAAATTCTTTGGGAAATTCAGTTTTTCAATATGTGTACTAACCCATCATGGATGTCCTCCAGGATTGTCGCAAGTTGAACAGCGAATGGGGCCATGGTATGATTGAAGTTTAAATTCAGTAAAATTTCATGTCCTTAGAGCCTATTGTTTTTGAACTGTTCTACCAAATCTATTCGTGACCTGGCATTGGAATCTGTGATGATGATCAATATGTCCTACTTGAAAGTTATTAAGACCACAAGGAAAAGAGTATGGTGCGCTCTGAGAAATCGGGAAATCGGTGTCGGATTTTGTGGCCATGTCCCCATATGTGTCTTGGTTGGAGTAAATATCAGGAAACGGCTTGGTTTGGGGCGTGAAGCAATTTGACAGATGACATGTAATTATACAAAGAGATCAATGTCATGTGTAATAGCAATGGATAATCTGCGAGTAGGAAGTTCCTGTTACGCCGACACAATCGACAACCTTAGCAAACAAATATCATGGCCGTCACTGAGAAAGTTAACAACGAAGAATCACTCAATAGAGATATTTTATTATATCATGAATCGTGTGAATATTTATTCTATGTTCTATCTAGTAATACAAATGTTATTCGCTCAGCAAACTCCATATGGTTGAGCCTCCTGAGTCCAATCAATAAATCCAAACTCCTTACACTCTTTATCTCCAGCCATCTTTGCACCCCAAACCCCCATCTCTCTCTTGAAAATCTCTACATTCTTCTCAATACTCAAATCAATAGGTTCCTGATCCTTTCCGACTTGTCTCATTTGGGTACCGGCCGCAATGTTAGTGAACAAGAAATCGTTCTCATCCACAGCCATCTTTTTAGCACCGGTAACTCTTCCCTCCAAAATATCCTTTGGAAGTCTGAACTCCTGAGCTGCAGGTCGTGCAATACCAACACCATCGACGGTATCTAAAGCGGCGACCATAGCACCAACAGTCTTGAATCCACCAGTAACATATGTCTTAGTCTTAGTCAAAGGCTTGACAATCTCCTCTGCGAATTCAATAAAGAAATTCTCCCTCTTCTTGGTCGATTCACGCTTATGAACAAAAGCAGTTTCTTGGTATGTTCCACCAGAAAGTTCAACATAATCGAATCGTGCGCCCTCGAGTGCTTGACAAGCAGCTTTAGCATCTTCAGATGTGAAACCATCTTCTTGGAATTCAACACTGTTCATCTTGATACCAACGATGAAGTCTGGCTTTACCCTCTTGTGGATTTCATCTGCAATCTCTTGGATGATGCGGAATCTGTTCTCGAGCGAACCACCATATTTGTCTGTTCTCTTGTTTGTAGTTTTGGAGAGAAATTGAGCGAGGAGATAACTGTGAGCACCGTGTAGTTGAATGCCATCAAAGCCGGCCTTCTCGAGATATTCCGCTGCGTGGGCGAATTTGTCGACTATGCTATTGATATCTTCTTGGGTTGCTGGACGTGGCTTATTAAAGGACAATCCCATGGGGTTTCCTGTATGATCAATCTTATCAGCTAAATTCGGCTCGACCCAATACATGAGATACCATTTGGAGAAAGCAAATCAAACGAACCTTCCAACTGAATGTCACTGGCGGAAATTGGATTTGGTTGAATTCTGTTCTCAACTTGACGTCCAGGATGACTGACTTGTCCAACCATTAAACTTCCATGGGCTTTTCCCTCCTTTGCCATTGCAGCAAATCTCTCAAATCGTTCTCCTTCGAATGGAGCCTCTAATGGGATAATCGGATTGCCCATAGCTTCCAATTGATCATATTCAATCATAATGTTTCCGGTCAAAATCTGTCCGTATTCTCCCTCACCCCATCTCTTGTATACATTGACCAGGTTCGTGGATGGAATCCCTCTAGATTTGAGGTCATTTGGATCCCAAGATGATTGACGTTCGGTCATGGCGCCCTTCAAGAATCGATTTCGTGCAACTTTGCCGGAAAACTCATATTTGAGAGGCTTTCCGAGAGGGGTAGCGTCGGAGCTAGATGATTCGTATCTGACAGACATTTTGCTAATAGTTTATACGCTTATATTACTTATAGAGTATGAAAAAAGTGATTTTGAACGGGAATAATCATCAAGTTCTTTGAAGGAACTTCCTTATATCATTTCCCAGCATCGCCTTCATACAGTAGCACCGGAGCTCAAGTGGATACAAGTGCATGCACATTCTGATTCATGTACATTTGAAATCAGATTTGGATTTCTAATTGTATGGAGCATTTCCTGAATTCCATTTCGACGTCATAGTCAATTGACCAATCAAAGAAAAGGAGTGTGAAGAAAATTCCTAGAAAATTCCTAGAAAATTTCTGGAAAATAACAGTGAAGGGGCCACATCAAGGTTGGAGCGGAATTTATTTTGGTCTTCGGCTTTTGGTGACAACATGTGGAACCAGCGGTGGGTTTTCTCCACTAGCACTAGCTAGTGATAGAAGTTTCTCGAGAATGTTTGAGTGGCCAACTTTGCCTCGGGACGATTGTTGTACCGAATGTCTGCCGTGTAGATCAAATGGATGGAATCACATATAAGAAAAGGAACGGAGAATGAATCTCAGTGATTGTAAAGGGGTCTTTTCGCTTGAAGTCAGCACAATGTGTCATCTACAAGATATGATGGAATATAAGTGGAACCTGTGAAGTTTGAATAGAACCCTTCTATATTTGATCCAATGTCCTGGTATCCAGTACCCGAAAGGGGTAAATATATATGATATATAGATGAATGAAATTATTCAGACTTTTCAGTGCATGATGCATTCCATTTATCCCACGTTGATTACCAACAAACGCCAAGTGACACCGCTGTAATATCCAGCTCATGATATGTAAAGCGCAAAACGGATTGTACATCAGAATTTCGTGGCGTTCGAAGAGGGATGATTTATCTTTTTGTCGCCAGATTCCGTTGGAAGATGGCATTGCTGTCTCAAAATTCCTTCATCATGCTTCGTTCATTTGAAGCATATGTCCCATCTTCTCAATCTACAATTCCCATGTTAGATCAAAAATTCCATTCCACATACACTTCAGAGTATAACGTACCTTAGTTTTGAGATACCCACCTACCTCTTGACTTCGAATTCCACCAGTCGTTCCTCTCCAAGCTAAAGGAACCATTGCAACTCTCTCTTTGACCACCACTTCTCTATTTGGACCTTCAACGGCTCGTATCTTATCCGGATTATTTGTCAAAAGTTTGATTTCCTCAACCCCTAGATCTTTTAACATGGCAGTAGCCAATCCATAACTTCTAGCATCTGCCGGATGCCTCAAAAGTAAATTTGCCTCCACGGTGTCTGATCCCAAGTCCTGTAAATTATATGCCTTCAATTTCTCCCCCAAGCCAATACCTCTTCCTTCTTGTCGCAAGTAAATTATAATCCCGCCGGCGGCTTGTCCTGACGAATCGGGTAAAGACATTAATCTTGCAGCTTCATCCAATTGCTCACCGCAATCACATCTGGCAGACCAAACAGTCTCTCCTGTGTAACACTCCGAATGAATTCTAACCAGTGGTGCCTGAGCCTTCTCTTCTTGCTTTTCTTGATTTGTCGCTGAGGTGGGCATGCTACTTGTAGTACGACCTGGGAATAATCTTCCCGTGTATGCCCCACGTATCAGCCTGTCCATTTCCGTCTCTCCTTCTCGCACAGCATCCAAACTCTGACTTCGTATTTGGTTTCCGAAGACTATCGCTAGATGTTCTTTATTATCCTCACTATTTTGGTATAGGTGCAAAAACATTTCTGTTCCAGTAGTTGTGGGAATTCGAGCGCGAACCACACAATTAGCATCGGGTAGTTTCTCTAATAGTTTTGGCTTTTTGGAACCGCATCCTCCTGTTGGCGTACTCGAGTCTACAGGTACTGATCTCGCAGGGCGATTTGCGAGAGATGAAGGCGTGGATGTGCCGGGTGTGGAAGGAGGAGTGAAGGCGGGGGAGACGAGATCGGGCAATGAATCATTGTGATCGGAACGCTGGGATGAAGTATCATCAGCAGAATCTAATTGAAAGTGAACAGGATGATTGAGTGAGAGATTTGAGACATCAATATGATTCAAATCAAGTTCCGATATTGCGCGAGAAACTGGTATTGGGCGAGGCGAATAGAAGGGTGGGAGTGAGGGGACTTCATCTGAAGACTCATGAGGGGTATTGCGCCATTCTTGAGGACGAGTAGAGGAAGACGTCGCGTTGAGGTCTGGCATTTTGGAGGTAAAATTTAATCTAGAAGACAATTGTAATCATGAAGAGTAGAATGGTAGTAGAATGAAAGTATTATTAATGTTGCAATTATGATTACAGTATTGCTTTGCTGTATAAAGAAGTTTGGAATATTTTTGATTAATTGTGTGATTACTGGGCGAAGTGAATGATAACCGTAAGTTGTAATTCCGATACACCGAGGTCGGGCCCTGTAATCATTGAAGAAATTATGGGGCATAGGTTATCAAATGTAAGAATACAGTGTACTAATAAAAAAAGGCTGACTAAAGGCTGAGTGAGTAAGAAGCAGAATAGGAATGAATTTGATAATTGATTACCAATTCGGATAATATTTTACATAACTGGTCATAGTAAATATTAATAAAGAGTAGATAGTTATGTTAGGAGATAGAAGATAGAAGATAGTAATAATAATAAGTAGTTATGCTATTTATTATTGACACTTCTTAACCGTTTTGATCTCGGACGTAAAGTATGATGAGATCAGTTTGGAGAGAACATTTATACTTAATCTACCCCATCCACGTGCCATCTTCTCGCCATCCTTCCCTAAGGTTAATGATCCGGATTAAAATGAGTATTGTCCGAGACATTTCCGAGAGAACTGTGTCAATAAGGTTATTGCAGAAATTCGGATGTAATGGGCATCGTACATACAGTATACAACTGAGCTTCTTGTACGATATACTGGATTTACATCTTCTTTGAGTTGCATCCGGCATCTGCCCGAGGCTCCTTTTCAGAACAATGAAATAAAACGTCAAATAAATTACTAGCTTCTGCTCTTCGTAATCTTTATTATATTACGGTATGTTAATCGTTCTCACGGCCACTTATTTTCCCATTCGCACCCCTTCGACCTTCTAATCTGAACTCTTCACGCCGCTGTGTAAATCAATCTTACCATCTATTTCCGCTCTCTCCAAAGCACCCGGTTCTTCCGGATTTATGCCCAAGTGTGCAGCAGCCTCCATTTCGACCATAGGTCCCACAAACCATTTCCTAGCCCATAATATCCACACTCCGCAGGCGCCAATGGCAATAATTCCCACAGCCACCACCGTATAGTTTACAGTCTGACTTGTCACCGGATTCGTAGTTGGGAGGCAAAAAATCACTGTAATAAATCCTATCCATGATACAGAAATGAAAGCGACGGGACTCGAGAAGATCCCGAGATTGAATGGGCCTTTCCTAGAATTGAACTCCTTTGAATAGATGAGACAGATGAGACCGATGAGGATAGAGGTGCCATATGAGATGTACAAACCAATGGTAGCTATGCTAGTCGCGGCAGCAAAAGCTACACTAGAGCCGAGAGAAGGAAGTGCTAGACAGAAAGCAAGAGTTGCTGCGAGCCAAACTGTTCGAACCGGGGATTGAAAGCGGTCATCGACTTTGTGAAAGAATTCTGGCTATTTTGTCGTTAGCCTTGGCTAGAAGGTAATGAGGGGATGGAAAGGGAGACTTACAATCCCACCATCTCTGGCAAACGCAAACATCATTCTTGAGTTTGAAATCATCGAAAAAAGCCCACAATGCCAGACACAGATCATAATCAGACACATGACCGCAACCGCTCCATCAGTTCCAAATATGTCAACAAAGATTTGAATAACCGGTTGACCATAATCACTGGCAATTGTGTTGTCAAAGTCTTGAATACTGAATAGGAAGCTCAATATAACGAAGAATCCAAAGAAGGCAGAGAACCCAACAGAAGAAATAACACCAATGGGTGCACTCCAAGACGCATTTCGAGTTTCTTCGGATAAGTGAGCCGAAGCATCAAAACCAGTGAGCGTGTATTGAGCCATGAGAACACTACAACAAGCCACATATGCCGGGGATGCCCTAACACTCCATCCAGGACTTGGATCTACACCTGTTCCATCATAGAATTTTGCGAAAACGAACTTCGCGCTTTGGTGTGTAGGGGCTTTTGCCAGAACAGCAATAGCTATTGCAGTTACACCCAATGAGTGAAGTGTGACAGATGTATTGTTCAGGTATCTCAACACGTGAACATCAAAAGTATTGACAATACCATGAGAAACAAGGACAGCTGCATAGATACCAATTGTCCTTGGAGCGCTAGGATTATATGATGACTTTATTGTTGCGGTTGTTGAGATGAGACCTGCGAGGCCGAAACTGATTCCCGTAGTGACGGCAACTTGACCCAGGAAATTGAACCAACCAGTAATCCAACTGGCAAAAGCCGAACGATTCCTTGGCGCAAGAAGCGCTGCCCAATAATATGGTCCACCAGCCGTAGGTATAGCAGAGACGATTTCTGCCATGCTAAGAGCAATCATGAAAGTAAATACGGATACAATTATCCATCCAACAGACATGACTAATGGCGTTAGAAAAACAATCTACCACAGGGAGTAAAAGTATAGAAAATGCATACCTCCAGGTCCACCAGTGATCAAGCCATAAGAAAACAATGTCTTTATCCCAGTGATGACGGACTGAAGTGTTGTTAGCACTTTACATACAACAATATGGTGATTTGCAGCATCGGTTATGGTTCACACAACGCCTAATGATAAGTTTTTAAGGCCTCGTTAGATTTCGCATTTTCCCATATCTTAGACCCAATTCGACTTTTGGACGATGTTAACTTACAATAATACTAAAAGAAATTCCAAAGTTATGCAAAAGACCCCAATCTCTTCTCAGTTCTTGTTTGTATCCAAACTCTGCCAATTCCTGTTCATCATGTTGATCTACTCGAGAGATTCTAGACCCTTGTCTTCCAATCGAAAACTCTGGGTCAACTTCCATTGCTCTTCAAAGACTTAGAGATGTATGTTACAAAAGTGATTCTTTTTTCATCAATCGACGCTCTGATGAACAAATGATTTTTCTGGAAACTCTAGATATGATTCTAGACGGCATGACCGAGTTCTTATGCACCTGCCACCAATACAACATAACTGATTGTGGCCCCGTCAGCCTCCTGATAAGAAGGTTTGGGGATTTTTATGTGAATGGCCCATGATTGGTCAATTTGGGGAAATCAGTGAACTAGCAATAGTGAACGATAGGAGGGTGGAAAAATGAAGGTAAGCTTGTAAGCCCCTGGTCGTAAGAAATGATCCAAGCTTATGATTATCAGTCTTGACTATCAGCATGGATTCAAAGGGCGGGATACAGTTTGTAGGCATAGATAAAAGGGAAGAGATGAGAAGAGACGAGACAAAATCGAAAGGTTGAGATTGCGATGAAGATTAGGAAGGCGTTTAGTGAGACATTCAAACCGGAATCATTCACAAGCCGTGCTATCGGTCGCATTAAATTGTCTGAAATGGGATAGCCTCATGATGTCCATATATCGGAGAAAGACTTCAAATACTTCCAAATTTGCAAGAAGAAAAACCTTATTCCATTCATAAGTCGTTACTTGGATATATCCGTCCCGTCAACTAAGCTTTACAGCTTCTCCTTTCCATCCGCATCCTCTTTGCCTTGCAATTCACAGAATGCCTTGAATGTAGTGAACTTCTCATCCTCAGCCTCAAGTATCACCTCTGCTGTAGCCCCAACAAAGTAGACATACCCAGGTTTAACTTCCTCGACCTTGGGTCCGACGCTAATCTTGCCATTTCCAGTCGTGCAGATAAAAATGCTGGGACCGGAAATTTGTTCGAATGTTGCCTTTGCTCCCTTCTTCTTAAGATCAGTTTTCACCACGCTAAACTCTGCAATAGGTGGATCGTAGAGTGTCGCTGAGGATCCAGAAGAGTATGCAGTGGCATTGAGAGTGGCATACGGATAATCCACGGGTTCCATCTTTTGTTCAGAGATTGGAGCATATGAGTAGGTCAACATTGAAGTCAAAGTATCCACGTCCTTGAACTTTGGGGTGAAACCAGCTCGAACTACATTATCCGATGCAGCCATACATTCGATGATATCGCCGCTCAAATATGCATGAATATCATCTGCCTTCAAGAACATTGCTTCTCCGACTTCGAGTTTGACGTAGTTCAAGAAGAATTGCACAAATAGTCCAATATCCCCTGGGAACTGCTTGTTCAATCTAGTGACAAGATCTGCTAATTCTTTTCCTTCATTTGATGGGCCGCCGCCTCCAGCGAAATTCTCACCCTCTTCTTCCGCCGAAGCAACTAATTCCTTACTAGCGTTCTCAACATCTTCTTTCTTCGCATTCATCAATGCGGTGAACACCTTTTGCAGCGCTTTCTTATTCTTTTCCTCATCTTCTGATCTATCTGATGTTTCTTTTCCCTTGACGGCGGATTGGTATTCTTCCACCTCAGAATCTCCAACTAATTTCTTCAATGATGGAACCGTTGAGAAGAAATGCGAGATTTCTGCAAGGGGTCTAAATCCGCAAAGCCCGTCGAAGGGTGTGATGGCAATTGTCATTTCAGGTTTGTGATTATCGTCTGGGTAGTTTTTGCTGTCCTTCTGATGCAATTGCTCCGCGAGTTTCTTATTTGGATGGGCTTGAATGCTGAGTGCCTTTCCTATTGAAAGGACTTTGAATAGAAATGGTAGTTTTGAGCCGAATTTATCACTGACATCTTTGGATAGGAGAGCTTGGTTATCTTGAACGAGATCGAGGAGTGTTCGTTTTGTGGTCAGGTCCTTGGAAGGATTTGAAGGGTGCGTTCCCATCCACAACTATGAAGAATAAGTTGGAAAATCAGACAAATAAACGTGAAGAATGACTTACTTCAGCATATGGCTTCTCTTCTTGAATGGAAAAATCATCGGCAGGTGTAGCGGCAGCAAACTTTGCAGCTGCTGAATCAATTCCTACCTTACCCCAATCATAGCTATTCACTCCGCATTGAAGCCTCATCAAGGGAACTTGCATTTTGATTGTAAAAAGAGTAATCAAATGAAACAAGTTTGTTTGATTCTTAGAATAAAATAGTTGTCAAATAGTTTCTTCGTTATTTCGTTTTGGTAATTGATGGTGATACTCACAAAATGTTGTTAAGCAAGAGTTTGTATTGCAGAATAGTTCTGTTCACCCACCATAACTTTAGCTTGCCTTGCACGTCACTCAACTTCAATCAACCCCGCGCTACCGTAAATTGATGATGATTCATTTTCATTATGTATTATCAACTAACCAACCAATCATTATAGCTTTTTTGACAAGGCTGATGTAAATATATGTACAGAGTAGGTGATATGAGTAAGGATGAGGAACTACCAGTACTAGATAGATTAGATCATTGCCTGCCCCCCTGATGCCTTACCCATGGGAGGAAAATCCAATTGCATTATCATAAATCAATTGATTGCCGCTTCGCTGACCCTCCGGGGGCCACTGCCGTGGAGGCGGACTGGATATTAGTCGAATGAGGAAATCTTTCATTGCAGTGAGCTGCCGTTATATGATAGTAGCTATGAGATTTTGCCCTCCATATCTCAATGAACAGAAGCACACATGGCAAGGCTGATTGATTTAAAGAAACGAAACCTTAATGAAAGCAGCGCTTGGTAGAAGCGAAAAACTAAATAGGCGATCAATCATCATGATTGACAAGGCCGAGATAAATCCTTCCTATTGATTTTCCTGAAACTCCATACTTCCTTCGTAAATTACATCCATAATTTTACGCTCTGGGGTATCAATTGTATATCTATAATTTGCTGTGCTGACGCCTACTATTATTTCTAAGATTCTTAAGCATTCCGACCAATTGACAGTAAGGATATCGAAAGGATATATCTACTCTGTAATCATCAGCAATTTCTTCCAAAAATCTCAATTCGTTTACTACGGTCATATATTCTCCTACGCCGGATTTTTAGAATTCAACTACCTAGACCTAGTATCCTTCACATCTTTCACACAGTTTCTACCATTTTTGCCATATCTACCATCTACATTTACTTTATCACACCATTCATCCTCAAATTTCACCCCTTGTTGCTGCGTTTTTGACGAATATATTCATCTCTCCATTCAATATCGATTTGCTGCTTCTATTACACGATCAGACGCTCGACTTATTCCTCATTTGAAGTAGGTGCGGGTCAGAATACCCACAACCCAAGTAAGTCACCACGATCCTGGATTTTTGATTTCGATTTTCTTCTTAATAAAAGGTACAAAGTCGGGATGACATGCTTATATTTATTTACTCATGATTATTGTTTTCTTGGTTCATTGTTATCTACACTGATATTCTCTCGCTAAAATATGTCTAAGCAAGATAGAAGAGGCAGGACGCTGATCGATGAACTTAAATTGACGGACGGCTACCACGAGAGAATAATGTCTGCCTCAACTGCTGGTCGACGTCAAGCGCGTGGTGGAGTTCGTTCAGGAACACATGAGAGGGGTGAAGAAATAGCATTATGGACCGAGATCACTCAAGCTCTAGCCAAAATTAAAGCAGAAGAGAAGATATTCGAAGCAAACATTCCGGAGGCCATTATTGCTAAAGAAACTGCTATAGCCGAACAGATAAAGCTTGGGTTACGTGAGTATGAAGTCTAATTCGCAATGATGCTTGGTGTTGATTGAATTTAAGCACCTACTATGGCCGCAATAGAGGAGCTTGACATACAGATTCGAGAAGGCGTTAAAGTATCCGAGTCTACAACGGTGGCCCTACGACAAACCATTGAAAAGCTGTCGATACTTTTAGCTTTGATCAAAGGCAACGAAGCAGAGCGAGGTTCCAATTCCCGCGAATCTCATGGAAGATCTAGTGTTACCGATGATGTAGGATCTGCCGACTCTCCTGTTCCTTCCCCGGCGGAAAACAAACATATTCGAAAAATGGGAAATGGTAGAACCAGCAGTTTACCCCCGAAGGGAAAAGATACTTCTAGGAAATCTGAGAATGAAGAGCCTAGTGCTAGTGCTAATACTGGTATCACTACTGGTAATAATACTAATGGCAGTTCTACTACCACATCTGGTACGAGTGGCAGTAAGAAAATCGAATTCTCCAAGGGTCAAGAAGTGGCATTCAAACCAAGACCTGGTTCTCCATTTACGGAAATGGATTGGATTCAAGGCAAGGTCGCAAAGGTTATCGGGGACGGCAAGAGTCGCAGATACAGGGTTGAAGACGTTGCTCCTGACGAGGGGAATAAATCCTCAATCCTTACCTCAGCCTCATCTATGTGTCCAATTCCACCAACCGACGCTATCCTAGGCCCCTATGAAGTTGGAAAGCGTGTCCTCGCTCTTTATCCCGAGACAACCACATTTTACCGAGCGGAAGTTAAAGCCATGCTTGATGATGGCAATAGAGTTAGGTTGATATTTGACGGAGATGAGGATTCGACAAAAGAAGTGGAACGACGATTTGTTCTTGATCATTCAGGGTAAGAGGTTGGGACTTGCAATGATTAAAAGGGCCACTTCTGGAAGCATTGGTGGGTTATCCGGCGTTCGTTCTTCTCTCTCTTCTTCTCTAGATCTTGCTTGGTACAGGAGTATTGGAATAAGGATACCCCGAGAAGCATCTAGCATTTTATATTTTATATGGGATAGAGGGTGTTTACGGTAGTTACATAATTACTCTCAACGAAGGTGGTGTACAGAACACGGGTATGTTGTATTCAGGCGTGTTTTGGTTCTAGGTTACGGAGAAGGCCATTCGGCATTCGAAAGGTGTTACACATTGTACTCTTCAGCACTGAAGCGGATAAAAATTAAAGCAAGTACCCAATTCAACGATTTTAATGTCCCATGTCTTATTTCTCGGAAAAGAGCGAGACTGTGCCCCTCATCCACATGTTTGCGATGTCCGGTACTCAATTTAGCGTATCATCCGAATAGCCTCATCAAACCGGGGTGACTTTGAGATTGAGATGAGAATGCAGGAAGAAGAAAGCGAACTATAACAATGTGCTAGGTATACTTAAAGAGATATATATATCTGTGTTATAGAGAGGTATTACAATACTACCATAATGACATATGCCTTGGCAATTTGTATCGTTTATATCGTTTATATCGTTCTCTACCGTACCCCATTATGGAGTAAAGTTGTATGAGTAAATTTGGATTACCTGAGTAGACTTCCACAGATTGTACTGTAATTACCCCCTTGAATTTTCATTTCATCTCTCATGGTAATATCCGAAGTTTTAGCCCTCAAATTTAAATTCCACGTTGGACAATCTTCTTCAAGTTGTAAGGCTTACTAGGTCGGTAAGGTAGAGAGGGAGGGAGGTAGGTAGGGGAAGGAAGGTAGATACTAGAGAGAGGTAGGGAAAGATAGAAAGAAAGCTTCATTGATAATCTGGGGAGGGTGTTGGGTGTAATATGCAATATGCATTACTATCTATCATAGAACTAAGTTTATGGCTTTATAAATTATACTTGTAAGGAGTAATGGGTGAATGGCTGAAGTGGAGGTGGGCAAAGATATACGCAAAGATATAATTATTCGAGGATACTGGTAATTAATTATTATACTGTAGTTATCGTTATCTGTATGATTTATTTAATTATAATTACTAAGCACACTATGAAAGCACCACACCGCCCAAAATTTATATTTCCCCTGAGAAAGAAAACGAATTGGGAGATGGAGATGGACATGGACAATGGACAATGGACCATACAGAGTAGACATGGACTGGTATGGATGATGGTACTGGTGGTAGTCTTTATTAGTCTTTACTCCGTATACTCTTTATAGTCAGTCTTTTTACGAGTAACGTACAATGTAGTTAATAAATAAGTCATTATTAGCTTTACATAAATCCTCAGTCCCTTGATCTAAATCTAATATGTAAATAACGTTAACTACTCGTAACTTAATAGTAGTAATAATAATAATAATAATAATAATAATAATAATAATAATAATAATAATCATTTGTATTCAAAGTTCCATCATTGATCATCCACCAGATAGATCTCTTTTAATTGTTCAACCTATCACCATCAACTCCTTTAATTAATTTATATCTTTGGGGTTTTCCTTTCAAACACAAGATCCAAGATCCAAGACCCCAAGATCCAAGATCAAGGTCAAAAATTCACAGATACCCTCTCTCTCTCTCTCACACACACACACTCTCTCTACCTTTACTTTTTTTCATTGTTTTTATTCTTCCGTTTCAACCCCATCTGGCGGAATGATAGGTTAAGGTTAACTGGAAAGAAGAGTTAAAACTTATTTCGAATATATCAAAGACCTCACTCAGACTTTGCACATTGGGTATTCTCCTATTTCTTCTTATTGACCTATTTCTCTTCTCTACCTCTACCCAGACACCAAGGTAGTCAGTCAGTCAGTCACTCTCTCCTTTTCATCAAAAAGTCAAAGCTACCGACCGGTATGACCATTGCTTTCGCGATTAATTCTTATTAGGCGCTTCATCTTATTATTACGCGACCTTCTTTTCTAACACCACGCTGCCTCTCTAGATCTCTCCTCTCTCCTCTCTCTTCTACCCTTGATTCGAACCCATAGAAGAAAAGCAAGCCACAATCCTTTGATATTTATCCCCGTCTCTTCTCCATCAACCAGAATCATTTCAACCTCGCCTTTCAAATAAGACTGAATCCAATTGGACCGCCGATCTTCAATTCATTCGATTTGGTCCGATCTGATTCTCTCTACATTGAAACTTTACCATTCTATTGATTCGATCAATCCACCGTCACTCCTTTCCGGATAATATATTACACGCACTTAATCTACCAAGACGTCGCAGGTCTTTCCACTCACCTCCAAATTTGTGCCATTGATCGAACCACGCATCCTTTAATAATTCTTATACATATCATCCGCAGATTTCGAAACTTGTCAATATGGGAGGAGCTATCTCAAAAATGATGGGCAAGATCTTCGGATCCAAGGAAATGCGCCTGTTAATGTTAGGTCTCGATGCTGCAGGGAAGACAACTATTCTCTACAAATTGAAATTGGGTCAAGATGTTACTACTATTCCTACTGTAGGATTCAACGTTGAGACGGTGACATATAAGAATGTCAAATTTAATGTTTGGGATGTTGGTGGACAAGACAAGATTAGGCCTCTTTGGAGACATTACTTCACTGGTATGTATGCCACTGTCTACCAAGCATCTCTGGCTTTGAATTACATGAGTCGCAGCAAATTCTAACAGAGATTCGTTGAAACATAGGTACTCAAGGACTTATCTTTGTCATCGATTCCAGTGATAGAGCACGCATAGCAGAGGCACAACAAGAGTTACATCGCATTATCAATGACAGAGAAATGCAAGATTCATTACTGCTAGTTTTCGCGAACAAGCAAGATATTGCAGGAGGTGTGTAACCAAGTTCAATGGCTACAATTTGATTGCAAGTGAGGAACTGACATTCGAGAAGCTATGAAACCACCCGAGGTTACGGAACAACTTAAGTTGAACGAATTGAGGAACAAGGTTTGGTTCGTGGTACCAAGTTGTGCCACTACTGGCGAAGGGTTAATGGAAGGATTGGTATGCTTCTCCGATCTTTTGTGCAATGCATCGATTGCACATCGCAAATGATTTTGTGACTATACTGACTTTGAGACTCAGGCTTGGCTTTCGAAAACAATTGAAGGAAGACCTGCTCCACAGACGAAATGATAGTGCTGTTGACCATCCCACCCAAAACGCAGAATCGAATTTCTCAACAAATCAAACTCTACCGCCGCTTTGTACCTCATACTACACGATGTATCCCCCGCCTACAAATATGTCCCTCCAGGAAATCTGAATTACCTGGGGTAAAAATAATTAGCCTCAAGTAGAATGTCGTATCAATTCATTTGAGTCACACCTACTCGTTCACGACCTTCAACTCCATAACGGCTCTTTATTACTGTCATCTCGTCATTTCCACCAGCGTATCTTCGACTACATCACCCCCTACTATCCTCTAATCTAAAGATTTCTTCCTATCTCTCTTTGTTAATTTCTGGCTTGCGCATGCATAGATGCGCACTTATTGCGTTCTTTTATGGTGAGGGTGTTCATATGTACGTTACCTACTGGGATGGCGGCGATACCAATAGTTTTCTTTATCCTTTAATACACTATTGATTCTTTCTTGGTTCCTTTCTTCCACCAGTGGCGCGACATGGATAGGTAGGTGTGAGGTTTCTACTTAAAAGACGGGAAACCAGAACAATTGGAGGAAAGGAAAACAAGAAGGTTGTAATATTAAGCGAGTAACGAAGGGGTCTAGAAGAATACCAGAACATGAGAAGGCAGAGTTGAGCTGAACTGTGGCCTTGAGGGAAGCAAAGGAGAACACCGTCATAAATACAAAATCATAAGCCTTGTAATTCGAGCTCTTGTAAAGTTGCCCATTACACATTTTGCACAGTGACTTTCTAATGGATTTGGGGTAAAATCTACACAGGTATGGTCACAATTTTAAATGCCGCGCTTGTTGCGGATGCATTTTTCGTCTATATTCTATGCTGTCGATAAATGTACTTTACAAACGCCAACTACCCAAACTCCATTCGCCACCAGGTTCCCTCAAGCCCTTCAGCACCTCATTTCCCAATCCCAACTTGTACCCATTCTATGTAGTCAACGAGTGACCATTCAAAACCCACAAGACAGTCCACAAGGACCCTTACATCTGAAAATTGGCATCCTCACTCCACTCCCATCGGCCAAAATAGTCCCTCCAAACTTCTCACCACCAAATGGACCAGGATTTTGCCCACCCTAAACCGCTATTTCTTTTGCGAGTCCTTTCTCGTTCCTTGGCCTTTTCTTTCTCTTCTTTAGCTTGCGCTATCTTAGCCGATTCTCGTTCTGGCCATGATTGTGTCGGCTTCTCGTTCTTAGAATCTTTGGCAGGTCGAGATTTTTTGTGCTTCTTCTTCTTCTCTTTCTCCGAGTTGTCACTTGGGTCGAGAAAGGGATTGGCTCGGTTTGCTCCATCATTGAAGGAACTGGATCGGTAATCATAGTCATCATCAACGTCGAGGAAATCATCATTGTTGCAGTTAGACCCAAAGACAGATAAAAAAGAGAAAGAGAACCGCTTTCTTTGATTGCTGTTTGGCTTCTTGGATGCCTCGGCTGAATCGTAGATATTATCGGTGCTATTGGTGGGCGAATAAGTATTGTGATTTGTTGCAAAGAAAGTGCCGGTTGTACGCGGTGGTGGAGAGCTAGACTGTCGTGGTTGTGGTTTCGCGGCTTCGTATCCTGTAGGCGCGTTGAATGCGAAGAGTGGAAATGACCATCGAGATTTCTGACTGGCTTCGGCTTTCTTGGCTTCTGTTTCTTCGTAGATTGGATTGTAGCGAGCATGAGAAGATGACGTTCGGGTGAAGAGGCAGGGTCGACGCATCTTGACAGCTTGAGATACAAATTGGAAAGGCAGTGTAGATTGAAATTGCGAATTATGATGAATTCCTTCGAAAGTTTATGGTCGATCAAAATGGTCACCTTGGAAGGTTTGGATGTCATCAAATCGGTAGCTCTCGCAATCAGCCCGTTTGAACCGGTTCAATCTCAATTGACACCGAACTCGAGATATAGTAGCGAAATAATAAAACTGCTAATTGCTAGAATCTGACGGGACGAATGTGACATATTTCTGCTGCATTTATTCATTTATCATTGATGCCCAGATTATGCCCCTCATCGTCGTCATCGGATGATAATCACCAAAACAACAAGCCGAAGCTTTTCCAATCGTTATGATAAGTTTTCGAAACCTAGTTTTGATATGAGTTATTATATCAATTCATGCCCATGAACTGCTCACTTGGGGATCCCTCCAAAAATTGCCAGCAAAGCCAACAAAGTCGCATTGTGGCTGTGCAATTTCTGTGATTTTTCCACCCCACCAGGGTTTACACTTTTGGAATCCATACATTGATACTCTGCATAGACCCAATGACGTTCTGGGACTTATTCCTTTAATCTTTTCGCTGGTCTTGAATCGTCCGGTAATCCGCTTCTCTTTGTGCCAGGTAAACTGCCCGTTCGAATATCATTATCATCCTGACTAACCCTTCTATGCGGATACTCTGTTTTGACCCCCTCAAAAACATTGGCACTAACTTTATCTCCTGTGCTGAAAAATGGATGTGTTAGTGCGGCTTGCGCTGTTAATCGTTTTTCGGGGTCATATTCAAGTAAGCTGCTCAATAGTTTGTACCCCTCACCGCCTAGACTCGAATTCGATACCGGGGCAGAGGTGGGAGTTGAGTTTATCGTTTGGTAATACCATTTTTCCAAGCTTGAGTATCCGGCTTTTGCATGCCCACTGGCTGAGAGAGTGGAAAGTTGTGAGTATTCCGGCATATGTACCAAATGTGGCCACTTTTCCTTGGTCGGTAATCCCATTATGTCGACAATCTTTTGCATTTGATTCCTCTGGAATGGTACCGTTTTCTTACTATCCATCTTCGCTTCTTCGCCTTTAAAGACTGGTCTAAGGGAGAGGAGTTCTGCAAAAATGCACCCAATAGCCCACATATCGATGGCTGGAGTGTAATGTTTTGAACCAAGTAAGAGTTCTGGGGCTCGATACCA
The DNA here is from genome assembly GCA_038090695.1 of Sclerotinia spermophila. Lineage (NCBI taxonomy): Eukaryota > Fungi > Ascomycota > Leotiomycetes > Helotiales > Sclerotiniaceae > Sclerotinia > Sclerotinia spermophila. The sequence continues at coordinate 12,641 of JBBMOJ010000303.1, read as the reverse complement.
AATCGTAACTACAACTTTGTCACCAGAGAAAAGAGAATGCAGTGGTTTGTTGAAAAGACGAGCAAGTCCTAAATCTCCAATTTTCACTTCCCCTGAAGAGGAAACCATGATATTGGCAGGCTTGAGATCACGGTGAAGTATCCAATTCGCATGAAGGTACTGACAGCCATTGAGAAGTTGGAACATTATGGATTTCACTGTTGGAGCGGGAATAGGGTGGCGAGTGGGCTGGGTATGATGATGAATGATTTGAAGGAGGTCATGTTCGGCATATTCAAAAACCATGAAGATACACTTGTCTTCGAGAATAATCTCAACGAGACGAATGACATTCATGTGACTCAATTCTGAACACAGTGCCATCTCTCGCACTGCTGATTGAGAGATACCCGTGTATTGAATTTGCTCCCCTTCCTTATCTAAGATGTATTAGCATATTCACAACGGTGCTGATATGGGTTTGTCTGTATTTACCCGGTTTGAATTTCTTGATGGCAAATTCCCCGGGTCGTCCATCTCGCCCAACCGCTTTATAAACTCGTCCATATGTACCAGAACTAATGAAACCAATGACTTTATATCGATCAATAACCCGAACTTTACTTTGATATCCCAAATTAGGATTGGTTGCTCTTTCGGCTGTACCTGGGATGTGTTGGTTAGTATTGTATAGACTAATCAAAGTAGGATAACAACGAACTACTAGGGGTGTAAAACGGAGGAGGTCTTCTTGTAGGATACATCTTGAGTCGATGTAAATTAATTCAAAATAGAAAATCAGGCGATCAATGCAATATGATGATTAATGAAACAAGAGATTGGAGTTTTCAAACCATGATAGAAAGAGCTAAGGAGGTGCCGATGAACAAGTAAGATCTTGGTAGAAAATGTCTTTGTTGGGGAGAGAGCCAGCAAACAAAACGAAATAATAGATAAATAGGTTGATATTGTTTGAGAGATAAGAAAAATTATATATCTACATTACCTTCAAAAACGGCTTGAACAGATCTTTTTATTTGAGTTCTAGATGCGGAGATCGAAGATGGGCCGCCGGATGACGGTGGATTAGATGTCAGGCTCATTATTGTTATTGTGGATAACGCGTATGTATGCGTACGGCGGGGGGCGGCGTACTTTGGCTTGGGTTTGCTTGATTAGTATGCAGATTCCGTGGGCATAAAAATCTGTAAATCTTCCAACCAAGACACTCTTAGACAAGCTCGTGTGTGGGCAAAACAAGGGAAATAGCAAGAGGAAGATTTCAAATGCGCGTGTGAGCGTGGGTGTGAATAGCAAGCAGGTAGCGTAATAGCGCTTTGCAGTAGTGCAGGGTCGGTAAGACGCAGTAGAGGGTAACTCAAGATGCAAGTTGCAAGTACAATTGGTTGGTTGCATCAAGCGTGTCAAAGAATCCCTCAGAATTTAGCTTCGTGTCGGGGAAGATGATCAATATTGCCGCGAAAAAAAAGGAGACTTGGTTGTACAATATGTATGTATGTAAGTTGACAGAAGGTATAGTACAGGACGCGCTTGATATCAAAGTTCCAGAAAAGGAAAGTTGTGAGTTAACGTCTTATTAATAACAGCATGGAAGGTCGAGACATATGTCGGCCGATTACATTCACGAATCTCGGGTGATAAGACGATACAATTTCAGATAGTTAACGTAAAAGAAAAAGATATTTGTAATGTACAGTAGCTCATACGATGTGATGTGGTTGTGATTTGAGAAATACCCAAGTGGTGATTGATAGAGGGAGGGAATAAATGATGACTGTCAATATCTGCGGTGATTCGATACAGTGATAACGGGATCATGCGAGATAGTTGTCCACCTGCGTCTCGAAATGTCTGATGTGTATGTAACCTCACCCCCAAAGTAATGTTTCTAAACCGGGAGGAGAACGGTAGGGCGAGATTCGGAGATAGCGGTCAGATGAGATAATCTATGAAGAGGGGAGGCCTTTGGATCAACGGTTAAAGCCAAGTTGATCTAGATCTATCCTAACTTCTTGAGGAATCAAAGAGACAGACGATGACAGAGTTGGCGTTTGTAGGCGGTGCCGTATGTGGATTATAATTTGTCAGATGCAATAACTATCTGTCCCTTCCACGTTGTCACTCACAGGTTTTCGGAGTATCCGCATATCCAACAGAAGGAAATGGGGTGTCCTTATTTCGTAGGTTCTTAGTATTTCGTGTAGTAACCCCTTTATCGTTTTGAGCGGGGGGCAGTAGTACAAGCCAACAATCTGGGATATTGATAATGCAGTAATGAGTAGCAGTAGACTGATAGTGGATGAAGTAGGTATTGGTTGATGACGGAAGTTTTACCAGTATCGAATGCAAAGGAGCATAACTGGTGAGATGCGTAGTAACTCAAAAGATTAATTAATCCTTAGCGAGGCCTAGCCGCGAGTGACTGATTAATTGCATATCACGTGCATATATGTAATCATTACTGTCTCTCTACGATATGATTACCAGTAGGTAGGCACGTCCCCGATACAATACTCTAAAGCAAACCACCATGTAATTAATTAACACAAACTTATTATCTTCTTTCTCACATATTTTAAAAACCACCAGGCCAACGCAAATTACTACTAGCATTCCGGACCTGATCTTTGTCATAATTATCAGGTTCTATTGTATATACTTTCCACCAGCATCACTATTCATTTGCAACGCATGAATCACTCTCATCGATATCTTAAAACGTTTTGGGCTGAATTCGATATGGCCTCAAGAGGCATGAGACAATGTATTCAGGATATCACTCCATATCTACTTTTTCTCATCTTCATCTCAACTCTTGGACCTCTACAATTTGGCTTTCATCTGGTATGTAAGATTATTTCATTCATGCAGACGTCCGAGACCAGCACACATTCGCACATACCCGTCATTTATTATCTCTTACTTTCACGAACAATAGCTAACCTAACTTCTTTTCCTAGTCCGAATTAAATGCACCTCAAGATGTTATTACATGCAAGGAACAAAGTCATGCCGAATCGACTGGTGGTACTGGACTCCCACATTGTATACCTATGACTGAGGCCGAATTTGCCGCACTTTCATCTCTCTTCGTTCTAGGTGGATTATTAGGAGCATTGGGTTGCGGCGCTGTGTCAACCAGCTATGGAAGATTATTCGCCATGAGAGTTACAAGTTTTTGTTTCATACTAGGATCAGTCTTGGAAATCTTTGCTGGCACAGTTCCCACGATGTCTGTTGGCCGATTCTTCTCAGGTATTGGTGCTGGAGCCTCGACTGTCGTGGTGCCAATCTACATTTCGGAAGTTGCACCGCCAAAGGAAAGGGGATTGTTTGGATCCATGACACAAATTACCACGAATGTAGGAATTCTCCTTACCCAGGTTCTGGGTTATTATTTAAGTAAAGAATCGAAGTGGAGAATCATCCTGGCAGTCGGAGCAGGACTTGGATTGTTACAAGGAGTTGGGCTGTTTTTCATCCCAGAAAGTCCGGCATGGCTCGCTGCACATAAAGACTCTCAAAAAGCAATGAGAACGCTCCAACGGATTCGAGGAAGTGACTCTTCCATTGAGGAAGAAATTCGACACTGGGACATCAAGCCATCCGAAGATGAAGAGGAGCGCCTTTTACTTGACCCGGAGTTGAATAGAAGAGGCTCTGTTACTAGCAAGTCATCATCGCAGAAATCCATTACTAATGCAGGATTCTTTCAAGTTATTAAAGATCCCTTCTATCAGCCTGCAGTTATCGCCGTCATTGGTATTATGTTTGCCCAACAACTTTGCGGCATCAACAGTATTATCATGTATTCCGTATCGCTCCTGTCTGGTCTTCTTCCCGTCTCTTCATCCATCATTACAATCCTTATTTCGATAGTTAATGTCGTTGCAACCGTTGCATGTGCTCCATTAGCCGATAAAATCGGTCGAAAAGCATGTCTTCTCCTTTCCATAACTGGTATGGGCACCATGTCTCTTTCATTGGCATTGTCTCTTCGTTGGGAAATCAAAATTCTTTCTGCAATCTCAGTCATCCTATTTGTGACTTTTTTTGCGACTGGTCTTGGCCCTGTCCCTTTCATGATGGCATCAGAGTTCGTTGGTCCAGAGGCTGTTGGTGCAACACAGAGTGTAGGCTTGGCTGCCAATTATCTTGCTACTTTTTTAGTAGCTCAGTTTTTCCCCATAATCAACTCAAGCCTGAATAAAAAATTAGGAGGTGTGGGATGGGTGTACTTTATATTTGCAGTTTTGGCAGTGTTCTGCGGAATATTTGTGAGTTGGAGAGTTCCTGAGACTAGAGGCAAGAAAGATGCCGATGAAGTATGGGGAAGAACAAGAAGAGTTGATTGAATTAGGATAGAAAGTTCTCACTGCAGGATACACATCATGATATTAGAATTTGCTCGGCGTTCGATGTTGATCATTTCTACTTATAATCACAATTTATCATCAAGTGGAAGCTGTATTGTAAAATATGTATCAGATTTTGGTCATTCTTTATCATTCATCATTCTCTGCTAGATATTTCACTTATGATTAGCAGCTTCCTTCCTAACACCTACCCACCTTCACAGCCCTAGAATGAGTCGTGCTTATGAAACCAATCACTATGCATTCAATCTCGGACACTAGTGTATTTTCCCCAACCCTTATCCGGAAGCCCACCATTTCCTTTAGTCCAGGGATACATGAATTTCCGTCATCAAAGCCAACAGAGATATTCAGGTCCAAACCAACACCTATAAATTACTCAAGCTCCACGAAACGCTGCTCCATCTCAAAGGCCGACAATTCTCATATGGATGAGCAGATTCTCTCAATCTATCAGGTGATTGCATTACATCAAAATGACATGTTGATTTGAATGATTTATCCAGACACAAAAAAGCAATTTTGATTCCATACGAAAGAAGAAAAGCTAGCCCACGCAATGCATTCATATTCATCAATGACTCAATCCACCATAAAACTCCTCTCGTCTACATCTCTCATCTACTCCTATCTAGGACCCAACTTTTCCAGTACTCTCGTGCCTTGCTCCTCCCATTCCTGCTTTGTGATCCACATATTCTCTTTATCAGCCATGATATTTGCTAACACTGCTCCTCCCAAGAAAACCATATGCCTCCTCCTAGGAGGATCTTCAATTCGGACCTTGAACTTATTTAAGCGTTCAGGATCTCCCCCAAGGACTCTTGTCAACCATAATTGTTTTAATTCTTTCTCGAGTCGCGATGGGAGACCAGGATACATGGATGAACCACCGGACAAAACGATGGCTTTGAAAAGAGAGGATCGTACATCGACATCGGCAGCTTGAATGGTATTGAAGAGAAATTCGGCGATACCGGGTTGTTCAACATCGACGAGATGAGGTTGGAAGAGGCACTCGGGAGCTTCGAACCGTTCACTTCCAACGCGGATTACACGCCCATCAGGTAGGGTGTAGCTTTCAACCAATACAGTTGTATCTTCGCTCAGACGTTGATCCAACTCAAGATCATAAGAGACATAGCAAAGCTTCTCCTTAATTTGTCGAACGGTTTCGAAATCCGCTGTTCTGTTCAAAGCATATCCGCGACGTAATAGAAGACCAATTAAATTTCGAGTGACATCTCGACCAGCGACATCAAGACGACGAGTAAGATGGTTGAGAACAACCGATTCGTATACCGGAACAATATGCGTAACCCCATCTCCGGAATCAACCACAACTCCTGAACTGAGACCTATGGACAATCAGTACACACAATATCTTGCACACCGCGAACCGCCAGCTGCGCAATTGAGAGAAGGAAAATACCTTGTGCATACAGAGCCAAAACAGCTTGAATAGCCACGTAAACTCCGCCAAATTGATACCTCTCAAACATAACTTCGCACATTTGTTCTCTGTTCTTTAAGGGGTTCATTGGCGGTTCTGTCAGGAGAATCTTTCGGCCAGTAGGATCGACCTTCATTTTCTCGTAGAACGTATAATCCCAAAGGTGTTGCATATCATCCCATTTCTTGACAATACCATTTTCCATAGGATATGAGACCTGAAGCATTGTCCTCGCTGCCGCAGCTTCATCACCACACATGATGTCCTTGATGACCATGCCATCATCACCCTTTTCTTCGGATCGCAGAATTGGTCGACCGACAATAGAGGGATATTGAAACTCTGGAAAATTCTAAAAGAACAAATAGTTAATTCTGAAGCATTCAGATAGCTTCAATTCTTCAATGTCCAAAATGCCCACATACCTGAGCTGCATATCCGACTTTCAGGAAACCAGTTCCTCCATCGAGGACTATGCGATTGTTGTCAGTATGAATGAATGAAAGCGGAAAACAATTGTAGAATACCTATTGGTGGTTCTGCCATAATTCCGGACTGTGGCAGATCAAATTGTAGAATCTATGTATGAAATGATTGGAGTTGTGGTGAAGCTGGTGGGTGATTCTGACGACGCTGCGGTTAAGGTCTGAGTGTATGGCCGTAACCACCAGGCTTAAGCTTCCCCGCCGAACCCGCCTCACGTCACGAGGCCGATGATTGGAGAAATTCCACTTTGGAGTGTAAGGTTACAGAGTAAATAAAACAACGTAAGTGAACAATTTCTTGATTTTGGTTCCTGGGTATGAATTATATGTCATCCATCCTTGAGCTCTCAGAAGGCACATAAGGTTGTAGACAGCGCTTTTAAAGCTCACCTACAGTCTACATCATCCTATACCGATTCTTACTTGCAAATAAAGCTCGAGAGATAATCCACTCTTATCACAAACATGACTACCGATACCAAGCTGCAGAGACTTGCAGACAGAAAGCTTCTCATCATAAATCCAAACTCTTCAAAGTCTATGACTGAAGGTTTGCATACTCTACTATCTACAATAAGTGACCAATCCCAGGTCCAAATATCATTTTACACAGCCAATCCTCCAAGTCCTCCTTCCATCAACAACGAAGAAGATGCCCTTCTCTCCACCGAAGTCGTTCTCTCGGATCTTACATCGACTCTTGACCAATACGATGCATTTCTTGTAGCCTGTTACAGTGTTCATCCATTAGTTACGGAACTCAAGAAGAGAGTGGAACCAAATGTACACGTGACAGGCATTTTTGAAGCCAGTATAATGATGTCTTTGGGATTGTTATCGCAGGGCAATGGACGGAGATTAGATGTTAATGAAGATGGTAAGGAAGGATTTGGGATTGTGAGTACAGGAAAGTACTGGGAAGAGGTCTTGGGAGCGGGTGTGAAAGATTTCTTGGGTGTTAAAAAGGGAGAGAATTGTGATAGATTCAAAGGAGTGGAAACTACAGGTCTGTCAGCTGGCGAGCTTCATAGTGTTGATCCGAAGATTGTGAGGACCAAAATGAAGGAAGCGGTGAAAAGATTGGTTAGAAAAAGAGATTGTTCTATTGTTTGCTTGGGGTGTGCAGGAATGGCTGGAATGGACGACATGGTCCGAGAAGCACTCGTCGAAGAATTAGGATTAGAAGATGCCAATCGAGTGTATATCGTGGATAGCGTCAAAGCTGGCGTTGTATACTTGGAGGCAAATCTGAAGGCATTGCCTAATGGAAGTGGTTAATGGACACCGAATTTCCAAGATAGGTGGCGATGACACGCGCTCTCGTGATTCACTTAACCTGACAGCAAATTAATTATTCATCCAGAGTTGGTATTACTTTTTGCATAATTGAGACTGGTAAGAAAGAAGAAATGAAGTAAATGCACGCAGGCCTGTTTTGTATAGCAATCACAGATTCAAGTGACCTAGTGGAGACATGATATCACGAAGAATTGTTGTTGATCTCAAAGGACCCTAGTGAACGATCAAGAGGAGGTGCCTGACAGTTCGAGCTTTTGAATAAATGGCTCTGAGTCAGCCATCGTATTCTGTGGTCGAGCTTTGGTGATCCTGTTTTCTTCCAATGGGTTAGATACCACCTTCTAAGGTTATAATCTTGCATGGGATGTCGAATCAGATATCATAAGGAAATAGTTGCTAATCGTTATACGTCATGCTGACCCACGAGCGGCGCAAACAGTAGTAAGCTTGAGGGGAGTAGATGCATGAAAAACCCGACCATGGGGTATTTTTGCGCATATTAGATAGATGGTGACATAAATTCCTTCGCACTATGCTATAATGTGGAATTAATGGGTCGAAGGTACCGAGATGTATATGGAGCACCAAAACTACTTGTTGTTGTGACCAAAAGCCAATGCCCCTTTGTATAATCTTATGACCGGCGCTCAGAAAACAATACTTCTGCCCAAAGACATTTTGACACATACATTAATACATCTCACCGTACTCGAATTTATGCGAATCCACGAATACCTCGAGTTCACGACCTCGACCTCGACCTCCAGGTAATGATCAAGTCGACTCCTAGACAGTTATCTCGTTGAAGCTTCAGAGTGATCTCCATGATCTGTGAGAACCTCGTGCCGATAGCAAATCTCAAGTCTGTAACAAATCGTAAAGAAAGCGTAATCCGGATGGCAGATTAAAGGACCGTTTAGGAATAACCCACCGAGTCACCCAATGTGAAAGCCCTTCGATTACAAGCCAAACTACCAGATATATGGAACGTCCGAAAGCCACACTGATAGCCATGTAACATGTTTTTCCAGAATGCGTGGAACATAAAGAGTCCTCTTTCAACATGCTTGGTCCATACTGATATCATGCAAACTTATATTCCATTCCATACCGTATGTACACATCCATTCATTCATGATCGCCCCGCTCCAATATCAATTGCTTCTTGCACCATCCTTAGCCTCCCTCAATTCGTTCATCTTTGCAACTCTCTTTTTGAATTCATCGTATTGGCATTTTTCGTAGGAATGTCTCTCTTGCTATTTCATGAATTCGAATGTCAGCCTTGTTGTTGACAATCCAATACCTTCGGTATAACTCGCAAACCCACCTCACACTTCCATGGAAGATAGTATTCTTCCTGCCGACAGCGATTGAGGGGAATCAATAGACCGGCACATCCATCACGATATGCGATAGGTAATCGGGCTTCGCTCATTTGTTCTCGAGTTGCGCCTGATTCGATGTTAGGTTCCGTCTTTGGTAGCGTGGTATCCAAGAGGAAGTGAACAATACTTGTAGATGGAGTACCAGAAAGTCCAATGACGGACTTTACAGCTTCGGTAACTGTCATGATTGCGTTTGGATATGTAGTGATGGGGACTTTGGATGCTTGGGTATTGAGGGGGTTTAGAAGCAAGGTCAATAGACTCACGCTAACAATTTCAGCTTAGTAATCCACCCGTCCAAATTGATTTTGCGAGAAGTTCATCCTATCAAAATATCGAGGTCTTTACCAAGCATGCATTTGTGATTTGTTTTGTTTTGCTCAGATTCATCAACCTTGAGAAGCCTCGGGATTCGTCTTTTGAAAAGTTATGGATGATGGGGTATCACATCTTTTCACGGAAATAAATTTAGCTCACAGATTTTTTGAATTATTCTCCTTGTGCAAAGCTGTTGAGCTGTCGATTATTTTCAGATACAGGTCCACAATAGCAGTCTAGTCTTCGAACGAAGACATTATCATGGCAGAATGAAGTCATCTCCGTGTTTATAGTGAACTACGATATACTAAATTATTCTCAATTCGAGTCAAGTACCGCTTCATTGCAATCCCAACAGTCCGCATTCTTAATCGGAGAGACCAATCGATCAAGTGTACCAAGTCGGTTCAGGGATTTCTCCCAATAATGCCCACCTTCCAAGTTCTCTCTTCTTATAAGCAACGGGGTCATGAAGACTATGCGTCCTAATATCACGCCAAAAACGATCTAATCCAACATTCTTACTGGTCGCTCTTGCTCCAGTCATTTCAAATACCCCACTCGTCACCTTTAGTCCGACGTCAGTAGCAACAACCTTGACCGCCGCGACAGCTTCAGCCAATTCACCACGTTCTCGTGCAGAGACTGAACGCTCATCTTGATGTTTCCCATATATGCCTGTCACTCTCTTACCCGCAGAATCCGCCAAAGCTACAACTGCAGATAGATGTGCGTGGAATGTGCCATATCGCTCAAGAATGTACCACTCCTCTGTTGGACTATTCTTGTTATCTCCCCCAAAAGGCCACGCGCGTGTATATGTCGTCGTATATTTGGCCGCTGATTCGATGGCTCCAAGGGAGATTCCGATATAGAAATTTGCGAAAACCAATTGAATGGTAGGAAGCAGTAGGGTTGGAAATGGAACTTCAAGGATTTGAGGCACCGGTTCCGTAGTTTGGGCATCCCAACCTAACGCATCTGCCCATGGGACTCTTACATTTTCAATCTTAACGCTACCGGATTCAGTGAGTCGCAATCCAATGTTGTTCCAATTGTGCTGTTAAGAGAGTAACGTCAGCCATGAACCAGGGCTCATTGATATTCTCACTTACAGCGAATTGAATTCCAGGTTGTCTAGTTGGCACCGCAGCAAAGATATGCTTCCCAGTTCCTTCCAGCACACCTTCAAGAATTGTCATATCGGATACAACTCCGCCAGTGTTGAAGTGCTTTTGTCCATTGAACACAATGTGGTCACCATCTGATTTGATGCTCAAATCGGAATCTCTTGGATTGACGGCACCTTTTTGTTAAGGTCAGTTCGTTGAAACCTTAAGCTCCTTTAATAAGAAATTGATTACCTCCTATGAAATAATTATTTTCAATTATTAATTTTTGCAATCGATCTTTTTGTTCATCTGTTCCCACAACATTTGCTGTCGTCGACCAAAGCAAGTGATATCCAAGTAGCATACCCAATGATCCATCGCCTTTGGCGACTTCTCTGATCGCTTTGTATCCGACATCCCAGGTTTGTCCACCTCCACCATATTTACTTGGTCCCAATATTTTCAACAATCCTGATGATTTCAATAAAGATACTTCATCTCGAGGAGATTTGTTGTCGATATCTCTCTTTGCAGCGTCTTTTGAAAATATTAGAGAAATTTCCGATGCTCGTGAAAGCCATTCTTCTTCATTTTGAGGTACGGTAGATTGAAACTTCTCATGATATTCTGTGTAGAGATTATTCTCAGAACTAGGTGTGCTTGGAGCGACCATTTTGTAAAGAAAGGATTTAAAGAATGTAGTATTCACAAAGTTATCCCAGTGGAAGAAGTAATCGAGGGGTGCTGGGTATTTCAACTAATCGCATTTCAGCTTTTGAGTTAATTGTAGTCCAGCCCAAATCTTGTTTGTGTAATTACGCATACATAACTCGGATGTCGTGCTTATCTCTGATCATGCAGATCTCTGAATACTCTGCGTTCCCACGTTATTTTTGGATAAGGTTCGATGATGGGCTTGATATGCCTGAGCTCGCTCAGGCACGTGAGCATTTTCCCCCACAGTAGACACGGTCACGCCATGAAGTCAGTGAGATGTCGTGATAATTATGTAGTATTTCAAAATTTGTCGTCACGAAAGATAAGGGATTAAGTTTGCGTCTGTGGTCTAAATATTCATAATAGGTTTATTTCATGGGTTTCAAACTATGTATCTTCCTCAGTGTCAAAATTTATTGTATTATGTAGATAAAATAAAACCAGTGTATTCAAACTCCCATCCTCATCCTTTCCCATCCTATCCTAAGCTCAGGATGAAGGCCCTATATCCTGTAAATTTTCTGAATATTCTATTCTGTTTAGTCTTTGAAAAACCTCGATATATTCTCATTCTTGAAAAGGGAGGATATAGTAGAATTTATATGAGAATATGATTTATTAGTGAAGTCAAAAAATAGTTATTTTAGTATGGTTTTTGAGTAAGTAGTAATAAAGAATACTTATTTCCCTATCAATCTTATTAATAAAAATAAGTACTAATTAATACTATTAGTTCAGCCCTATTTTATCAATAAGAATAAGTCAATAAAAGAAAATGACAAATATACAGCTTTTTTTACTATCCTAAAATCTCCCATCCTATCCTGGAACCCATAAATCCTACTATATTCTGAATTTTTTCATTTATATCCTATCCTATCTATTCCTCAAATTGCAGCCATCCTGCCTATCCTACGAGTGAGGATAGGATAGGATGGGAGTTTGAATACGCTGAATAAAACATACGTGAACTCCCTACTTCTACTGTTTACACTTCTTCTTACGAAGATGTTGCATGTTTCTTGCCTATGTCAAGGTATCAATTTCCAAGGTCCAAGGTCGCTATGAATATGTGTGATGCTCTCCTCAATTTAAAGCGGTCGTGCTTGTGCTTAACACATGAATAGTATAGGGTCAAAGAGATATAGTCCACGCTGCCATTCTCGAGACTGTGTCAACGTATCAATGTAGATATGAACATCAACATCAAACCCCGCATCACCTTTACTATTGATTTAGCAAGTATGTAGGCGCAGAAACTATCTTCAGCGGGTGATCGTTCCATATGTGGGAACTATACTATTCCTAGAAATTTTCTAGAATAATTAATTTTGATATCATATATTTCAGTGCACAAGAAAGTTGAAGTGGTAAGTCAACCACTCTACTTTCGGGCCACCCCTCTTTTAGACTACCATTTACTACCAAAAATTGTTACGGATGTTACGGGAGCTGCCTCTAGGGTCACGTGGAAGTGTCTAGAGATCTCTCGA
>JBBMOJ010000302.1:0-50803 GCA_038090695.1 Sclerotinia spermophila | reverse complement strand
AGAGATATTAATAGGTCGAAAAAGCAATTTTTGGTGGTAAAGGGTGGCCCGAAAGTAGGGGGGTTGACTTAACTTCGGGAGCATCGAATCACTCATAACTTTAGATTGGATCGTCAACCAAAGCCCGGTTTTCCCTGATCATTCATAGGAGCGCATGCATGTGATATGCCTTACGCTGACGTACAATTCTGACTGTGCGGGCAGTCAAGTAGATTATTTGTTGTGGGGATGCTGGGGCATTGCTCCAGATTTATTTTGGCAGTGTGAAACTTGGTTTGGGGTCTCCAGACGAGTTCAGACTCATTGGGTCCACAATATGTGGGTATATATGTCGGAAATACCAAGGCAATGACAAGCGGCTTTGCCAAAAGTAGTATCTGCGAATGTCAAAAACTTCAAGTTGGTGCATGTGAATGTGAACCATCATTCTCAAGGTCCGGCTATCTGATAAAGGGTGATACTGGCAATGCATGTCGTTGGATATTGCAGGCGCATCGGCAATAGCGATATGTGACGTAGGTGCCGTGCGACCCGAAAGCACAATTGTGGACCTTCACGGCGAGTGCAATGTTGAAATCACTGATAATTACATGTCGTGAATTCCAGATTCTGTATTGCAGCAAATGATAACTATAGGGGAAGTACAAATCAAATGTTCTAATGATTTTAAAACGATTTTAAACAACTGCTCACTGATCACCTGACCTAAACCTGAGCATCTTTGCTTTCCACTCGGACAAGTGTTTGACGAGGACAGTGAGCTGACTGTCCATAGTCAAAAAACGCCATCAACGTTTCTTATCTTATTGACCTTCATCGAAATCCAAGGAACCGTCTTACTCCAAATATACTGAGAATTTCTTTCTCAACGAGGCGCCATAGTAATAAAATAGTATGGGACTTGGGGCGATTGCAACACTCAAAAATGCAAAAATGCTTAGTCCCACCCCGCTCCGATATTGTTCAAAATGCTTGGCGTGATTAGAGGTACGATGCCTCCAAAAAATACTTCTAAAAAATGCTCCAGCTGCGATGGCACTTGCGGCATAATTCTCGAAACTATCGATATAATAATTCTGTACCGTGTTGAAGATAGCGACCTGTCCAATACCATAGAAGAAAGTGGCGACAAGTGTAAAGGCCCAGTGTACGCGGTACTCTACCATCCAGGCAAATGAGAATAATGTGATAGGAATGAGAACTGCGCCGATATTTGCGAGAGGAAGACGGAACTCGGGTTTTGCTTCGCCCTTGTTTTTGCTTGTAAGGTATTTTCGGATATCGTCGATTCTCGGAACTAGAAATCTGACCGCAGAAAGAAATCCAAGCCCGGGGGCGAGATATACAAGCCCTACTTGGATAGTGCTGAATCCGTATCCATCTCGATAAATTCGTGAGAATTGGGTATAAAGACTATATGTTGTGGCGAAAATAAGAGCCTGATATGTCGACATAATCAATACTATAGGTTGGGTAAATAGTATCTTATGTGGTCGATGAACTGCTTGAATAGCTTTTGATAAAAATGGTCTCGAATCTTCTCCCTCGAAGTAATATTTGATGTCTGAGCATTCTTCCCGCTCCTTTTTCCGATAGGTGAGAAGAATAGGAACATAGGTTTCGTGCAGAAGAAAATATACACCAGCAAAAATGACACCACATATCATCAACAAAATCCAAAATAGCCATGGCCATTCAAGATTTTGTAAAATAATGCCGCCGATGAGAGGTCCTATTGTCGGTCCTAAAAGTGGCCCAAGGAGATACCATCCGAAGACACCTGCTCGCTCACTGGGAAGATACATGTCCCTAACCCTAAGCACATACCTTTTGGACGCGTTGTTCCAAGCTGTGGCGCAACTGTCACTGCTTTCTTTATCTCCTTCCTCTATTGCTGACACCACCATTTCATCCACTCATTCAGTACAATTTCAAAAGCTTAATGACTTACGACTTATGACTTACGACTTATGACTTATGAATGATCGCTATTTGATGCTCTCTATATGTAATTTTTATCGAATCTAAAGATGAAATTCCGTGGATTCATTTCATGTGGTTATTAAGTTTGCTATGCTACTCCTGCCGTCAAAATGGGTAGTCGTCTGGATAAGAATTCGGAATCGGTTCGAAAGCGCATTGAATCGCATACTTTCCAAAGCGAAGGTGGCGAGGAATATGAAGGATCAAGATTTGGGGGCTTCTCAGATTATTTTCGGCGCAAAAGGATTAAATTACAAAATTTAGATGCAGAAGTGCGTTCTGCATCAACCGGAAATCCAAATATCTTTCGTGGAATCGTCGCGCATGTTAACGGCTACACGCAACCCTCCTTGAATGATCTTCATCACCTGATAGTATCTCACGGAGGTGGTTTCATGCAATTCTTGGATGGAAAAACCACCGTCACCCATATCATTGCATCAACTCTTACTCCCAAGAAAGCAATCGAATTTAAACGATATAGAATCGTGAAACCAGCTTGGGTGGTAGATAGCGTGAAGGCTGGAAAATGTCTCCCATGGGATTCTTATCGTGTTTTGGATGAGGGGGTCGGTCAAAGATTGCTTGGTTTTAGTGGTGGTAAAGTTGTTAGTCTATCGAGCACCCCACAGAGAGGATATCGCGATCAAACCAACGCAAGTTGGTACACAAGTCAGGTCAAAAATGTCGCCGAAGATATTGATGACGATGATGGGCCTCAATTTCCGAGCTCGCAGGTACAAAAGATCATGTCGCACAATCCTGGCGCATTTACGCAATCGCTCGCTGACCAAATGGTTGAAAGCATCGAAGAAGTCGACCAAATACCAGTCAATGATCCTATAAGCTCGGGTGGAAGTTTTGAAATTACTTCATCCTTGGAAGATGCCTTGAAACACGCCGCCAATGTTACTACACCTTCCCGAAAAGCAGCATTAAAGTCCATACAGATATCAAAGAATAATTTTCTTATGAAGAAATCTCCCTCACTTTCCCCTACTCTTCAGGTCTCATCCAGTCCAGCAGCTGTCACTCCTACCAAACCAAAATTTCTCACACCTTTCAAAAAAGAAGCACACAATGTTGAAGCATCGCATACACCTGAGCTAGTACCTAATGAAACAAGATCATTTCCCAAAACCATGAAGAGATCACACAATGAAGAAATAACTAACTCCCCCAAGAGGGCAAAGATTGAGACTGCAGAGGAACATAATGCAATATTGTTGGCAGACCCACATATGCGAAAATCTACAACCGCAAACCCAGACTTCATCAAGCAATACTATTCCGAATCCCGGCTACATCACTTGTCTACCTGGAAGGCAGATCTTAAATCGAAATTTCAGCAGATGGCATCCGAGAAGTCGGCTTCTCAGAAGCAGACAATCAAGAGAAAACCTGGCTCGCGAAGATACATCATGCATGTAGATTTCGATAGTTTCTTCTGTGCAGTATCACTCAAGAGCGCACCTGGATATGTCGACAAACCTGCAGTTGTTGCTCATGGTAGTGGAACGGGATCGGAAATTGCCAGTTGCAACTATCCAGCTCGTGAATTTGGCGTGAAGAACGGAATGTGGATGAAAAATGCAGTCAAATTGTGTCCTGAAATCAAGGTTTTACCTTATAATTTTTCAGCTTACGAGGAGGCTAGCAAATTATTCTACGAGGCCATTTTAGATGTCGGCGGGATAGTACAAAGTGTCAGTGTTGACGAAGCCCTCGTTGATATTACTTTCCTGTGCTTAACCGCTAGTGGTACTGATGGAGTTGAAATTCGAGATAGTAGCATTAGGAGAGAACAAGAAAAAGCAGATGAGATTGGAAATGCACTCCGAAAGGTTATCAAAGAGAGAACGGATTGCAATGTATCTGTTGGAATTGGAGGAAACATCTTACTTGCGAAGGTTGCACTTCGTAAAGCTAAACCGGCTGGTCAGCATCAAATTAAACCCGAAGAGGTCTTGGATTTCATCGGGGGACTTGATGTACAAAATCTTCCCGGCGTAGCCTATAGTATCGGTGGAAAACTCCAAGAGATTGGGGTAAAACTTGTGAAAGACATCCGACAGTTATCCAAGGATCGCCTGATGACTGTCTTGGGTCCCAAAACTGGAGAAAGGATATGGGACTATTCTAGAGGCATTGACAAATTGGAGGTTGGAGAGCAAGTCGTACGAAAGTCTGTCTCGGCTGAGGTAAACTGGGGTATTAGGTTCACTTTACAGACCGAAGCTGAAGAATTTGTTCAAAATCTCTGCATTGAACTACAACGTCGATTGATCGAGCAAAGGGTAAAGGGGAAACAAATGACTATGAAAATCATGAGGAAATCTGCCGATGCGCCCCTTGACCCGCCAAAATTCCTTGGTCATGGAAGTTGTGATACTTTCAACAAGAGCATAGTTCTTGGTGTGGCAACTAATGATGCTGTAATCATCGGACGAGAAGCAATCTCAGTTCTAAGAAGTTATGGCTTCTCCCCCGGAGAGTTACGGGGTCTTGGTGTTCAAATGACCAAACTTGAGCCTGTGAAGTTCTCGAATGGTACTTTACTTGATGGCAGTCAAAGAAAATTTGACTTTGGTGCCCCTTTTGTATCGAAGTCGAGTAAAAAAGCTACTGAGGACCCCATTATTGATGGACCAGAGACTCCAACGAAGCAGAGGATAATTCCATATGCACAATCTACGAAACGACTTTCGGAAGATATCATCGATTTTGAAACGCCTACAAAATCTAAGTCTATCACGAAATCAATACAGGCCGAAGACCCCATTGACGAAAGTAGTCCTGTGAAAGCCAGACCAGCTCCAGCTCATCCCGCAACTTTCATTGCTAGAACAAATGCTAATGATCAAAGTGCCAAGAAGCTCAATCTGACTGGAACTCAGTTTATAATCCCAAGTCAGATCGACCCTGAAGTCTTGAAAGAACTTCCTTCAGATATCAGATCAAGACTAATAGCTCAAAGTAAGAGTTTGCCGGCCTCAAGAGAACGCACGCCCAATATAGCCACGAAAGAGTCTCTATCTGAAAGTAAAGTCAGAGCCAAAGCCTTCTATATGCCTTCACAGCTCGATCCTGAAGTATTTGATGCACTGCCTGAAGACATGAAAGCAGAAATATTAGAAAGCTACAAACCACATATTGTAAATCCAGCACCGGGTTTACAAACAATTCTCCCTCAGTCACCTCGCAAAAACAGAACAATAAGTGGTAGAAAGCCACCTACCCCTGTCAAAAAACGAGGACGGGGTAGACCGCCCGGACCTAGGATCAAACCCGAACCCCCAGGTGGTCCACTCCAATCAAAATTTGTCGCCAATTCTCGGGCACGAGAAGCCTCAATTGATGCTGGCGATGATACCGATGTTCTCGATCCCGAATTCCTTGCCGCATTACCCGAAGATATGCGCGAAGAAATAATAGCAGAACATCGACGAAAACGCTTACAAAAACGTGGTGGGCTTATGACAACCACGGTTAAGAAAATCAAGAAACCAGATCCAGCTCCAATCGGACCGCGGAGAATCCGTCTACCTCCTAAACCTCCCAAGCCCACTTTTACCACGCAGGAATTAAGTACCCTGGAAGAACTTAGAGAGACTCTTACAATCTGGTATCGCGAGTTCGAGAGCGAAGGTCCACATCCAGATGATGTATCTGCGATGGAGAGATATTTGAGACGAGTCATCTTAGACGAGAGGGATTTAGCAAAAGTGGTAGGGGTTGTGAAGTGGTTGGGATGGTTAATAGATGATAGTGAGGTTATAGGAAAGGGCAAAAGACTTTGGGAAAAAGCTTACGTGGATGTATGTTGTAAGGTTCAAGAGGCTGTTAAGGAGAGAGGACTGGGTAGGCTTGATTTCTAGAGTAGTTATATCTAGATCTTGACTAGCGGGTAAGTTATTGATTTGATTTGCTTCTTGATGTGAGATTTAGCTAAGGAAGTATAGTTCATAGCTTGGGAAAAATTTTCTGGGGCTAGATGTCTCTTTCCCTTATCCAGATATGCAACAAATGATACATGATTCCCCTAATATCGTACTAAATGAGTCTTGGCTCCATGGCTTGAATCCATTCAATCACTTAACATAACTCAAAACTTCAACAACAAATCCAAGAGTCATGTCGTGATCATTAAATACAGCTCAGAGAAAAAGTACTCTACTTCGTTGAGAAGAGAAATCTCAGAATCCTAGCTCAATCCCCAACAACAACAACAACAACAACAACAACAACAACAACACCAACAACACCAACAACACCAACACCAACTTCCCTGATGGAGAAAGTTTAAAATCATTAAATTATTCCTAACCATTACTCCCTCAAATGTATAGCTAATCACCATATCAACCCATTCCATCCCATCCAAACTATCCCATCCAACCATCAACAATCTTCAATATCAATATAACATATAATTCCAAATAAAATCCATCCTCCCAACCTCATTAAGTTATAGCTCACTACTTAATACAGAAATCAATAATCATCTACTTACAATACTATACACTATACTAGCTCCGTTATGAGTTATGAATTATTAGTTCCTATTCTAAATTGTTTAGCTTGAACCTTTTTTGGGGGTGGCGGGGGGAAGGGGTATATAAGGATCTGCTTGTCTGCTGTTTCTTTTCTTTTCTTCTTTCTTTGTTTTTGGATTTCACTTGATTTTGGTTTTTAGTTTTATGTGTATATAGAGAAGTTGTGGTTATGGTTATGGTTATGGTTATGATTATTCGAGGATATCATTTATTGTTGTTTGAATGATAGTTATGGAGTTTTGTATTTATGGATTTCGATTTGGATTTGGGTTTG
This sequence comes from Sclerotinia spermophila, assembly GCA_038090695.1. Classification (NCBI taxonomy): domain Eukaryota; kingdom Fungi; phylum Ascomycota; class Leotiomycetes; order Helotiales; family Sclerotiniaceae; genus Sclerotinia; species Sclerotinia spermophila. Next base: position 43,990 of record JBBMOJ010000302.1, on the reverse strand, counting down.
GATTTAATATGTGAGGATAAGTATAAGGCCTCTACTCCTCAAAAACGGAATGCTAATTACAGTTTAGTGCAACTCTCCTCCATAGAGTCATTTTTCAGGAGCCCTGATTTCTTCTCGGTCTCTTGAATGGAACTCGAGGCTTTTCTGAGATACATGCTTTCGTATACGCGTTGACTTCGAATTTCATAGGTCATATATATATACATATTCTCCGAATGCCTACGTGGATGGATACATTACCAATCAATCTACACATATCTATATATGAGCAAGATGCCAGTGTATATATATCTATGATGAAAACAAGCCATTTTTCAGAGGAAACTAAGTGTTCACCTCTCCTGCCCTGTCTGTCTTCGAAATGAGAAGACTAGAGATGAGGGATAAGTGAGTGAGTGGCTTTTTCTGAGATCATCATTATCATTTTCATTTTCTTCTTCTTTCTTTCCTTCATTCTTATCATTGAAAACATGTTTAGCCATCCCCTCCAAGCGAGTGTGAAAGAAAACACCATCGCACCCTGTTAGCGTCATAACAAATACAAAACCCCATACAAAATCTATGATGAAACGAGTCACTTTCTAGGAAATAAAAGTTCAATTCACACCTCTCCCGCTACATCCTCTAAATAAAAGAAGATGAAAGAACACGGGATGAGTGACTTGTCCTGACTCCTGAGATATTTTGCTTCCTTCCTGCTCCTTATTTCCATGTTGATTTATCCCCATGATGCGCCAGTGTGAAATAATACACGACGTGTTAGTTCTTAACGCTTGCGACGTTGCTTTTTGAACAAAAATCGAAATCTATGATGAGAATGAGTCACTTTTTAGACGTTGATCGGTAGCTTTGTAGCTGGGTCTTCGGTCCTGGATATGAAGTTAGAGATCAGGGGATAGGTGACTGGCCCTGAGATGATTTTCTTGCTTGTGTGATTGTTTTGTTTGTTTGTTTGGATAGTTATTTGTTTGTTTGTCTTCTGATATGGATGTGGATGAATATATTATTGCATGCTTTATAAAGGTAAATTGCTCTTGAAGGAGTTGAGTTTATATCTCTGTCGCTAAATTTTCCAGAAACATGATTCAAAGATCAGGGGACATAGACTCTAGGGTGGAAGATACTAATATAGCACAGTAAGCTTCAAGAATCTCCCTCTAGATTGAAAGAAGACAAGAAACTATCATAACAACAACGATGAGAATAAATCACCTTATTCAAAATCCATCATTCCTCCTCAGAACTTCAATCTTCATTGATGAAATGGCAAGACTGGATTGGATAGGTATAAGGAGTGTGATTTCTATCCAAGATATCTTTCCTTTCTTCAGTTATGAAATTGAACCTTACGTGGTCCATTCCAGTGAGTAGATATCTTTGAGGGAACTAGATGCTATACGAACTATTCGGGTCCTTCGCGCAAAAAAAGAATATTCAAATATATCAACGACGAGACCGAATCATCTCAAGAACATCTTGATAGCTTTCTATCCCAATTTGAGCTATCTGAATACGAGGTAGTTCTTAGGAGAATATAACTTCTGTTGAGATATCTTCATGTTTTTTGGTTTGCGTTCTTATTTCTCGATTTAAAGCTAATCATATCATAGGGAAATGTAAATGGGTTCACCTTAATTGTTTATTGCTAAAGCTGAAGACTTGTGATGAAGGGATATTATTTTTAAACCGTTCCCTCAATCTGCAACTCGATACTGCATCACTGATGCAAACTAATTAGATACTTGAAAATTCCCTTTTTCCTTCTTTTCTAATAGCCACGGGATATCCAAGGAAAGAATTATTATGGAAGAACAAAGATTCATAATATATATACGTCGTGGTTGTATAGATTACTGAAAAGGAATAAAACAATAAAATATTGCAAGGAATAAATCACATCGAGACAAAAAAAATGGTTCTACCGATATATATTATACTTTATAGGTTCAAATCAGGTATTAGTGATTGGTATAATCAAATTGTATAATAAATACAGTAATTACAATTTAAATGCACTAACTCTGAAGCAGGAATAAGGATATGTAAATATATAACTCATTTGCAGCACATACCTAAACGAGAATCCGAACCAACCATCATCATCAATTCCATCATTCTCGCGCTCTCCCAATGTATCAAGATTCAATAGACCATCAGCTTCGTTATTTTGAACACGCAATCCCAAATGCATGTTCCCGAAGTTCCACATCACGGGAATTGCAAAGACGTGTTGTGCTACGCTCGGATTCTCTGTGCTCATGTGCTTCGTATTCAGTGTTGAAGACATTTTTTCCCCTTTTTAGGGTTCTACTGCATGGTGTTGCCGGTGCTGTGTGTACTGGTATATCTGGAACAGAATTTAAATCCGAACAAGATAGATTTGTGGAAATATTTTCACGGGTCAATTCGTCCATCTCGAGCTCATCCCATTTACAGCGAAAACCTCGCCATCAACGAAAACACCCTTAACTTAGCATATACCCACAGCCCCTCCTGTCATCTCCATCTCATACCGCACATCATTCAATCCCATCATTCCCTAGAAACTCAAAAATCTCGCCATCAAACCCCACTCTGTATCGATAAGCCGGGCCCAAGAGTTCGTTCTCTAAAAATAATCCAAAACAAAGTTTAAATGACGCCCCCAGCCGTCGATCTCCCGCGCTGAGCTTCTCGTCTAAGATTACGCTTGCTCATTTTCTAGCTTGGCTCGCCCTGCAAAAAAAGTTGATCTAGATGAAAAGGTTAAAGGACAGCTGTGTAGCTTACTTAATGTGATATTTTCTCTCGTGTTTGCTTATTTCTCTTCTTCTCATACTCTGCTCCGCTTGTGGGTGATACTGTTGTATGTATGTATATGTATATGTGTGCATGTGTTTCTATCTTATAAACATACACCCGGACCCAAAGGAAGAAACCCCATCATTAATCACCACTTTTACGAACTGATCCCGATCCAATGGCTCGAACATTTTCCCCCCTCGCGATCCTCCTCGCATTCCTATCTCTCACCACCCTCACATTCGCCCAATCGTCCACCACCACCACTTCCAGCTCCACCTCTACATCCACAACCACAGCAGCAATCCTCCCAAGCGCATCCTCATATAAATACATCGGATGCTACAATGAAACAAGCAACACGAATACTACCAGCGGCTTAAGAGCCCTCAATGGTGGCGTCACCGAAGCACTCGATGTCATGACTGTTCCGCTTTGCATGGCATTCTGTAAATCCAACGGCTATGCCTATGCGGGGATTGAATATACGCGGTTCGTTTGCTCCCCTTCATTTTCAGTTCCCCTCCATCCTTTTCCTAAAATCGCAAAACATGATAATGAAACCTAACGATATTTTTATTTTATCTCGGACAGAGAATGCTACTGCGCGGAATATCTCAGTGCTCTCGCGGCAAAAGTAGATGATTCGAAATGCAATCTCCCGTGTAAAGGTAACGAGAGCCAGATATGCGGGGGGTCGTGGACGCTGTCGGTGTATTTGCGGGATGGGGGGAAGAAGGGGGCAGCGAGTGGGGGGAAGGGGGATGTGCAGGGGAGACAGGCGTGGATGGCGTTGGGGGTGGCGTTTGTGGGGTTGTTGGGGTTTTGTTGAGGGGGGGATGAGAGGGGCGGGAAGGGAAAGAAAAGGAAAGGGAAAGTAAGGAAAAGGGAAGAAAAAGGGATCTGGGATAGATGGAGGGGATATGGAGTTGGGGTTTTGGTTGCTCGGAATTGCAAGCGAGCTGAGCTCAGCAATCGAGAAAATTAATTGGGCAGCAGTAGTATGTTCGCGACGCTGTAATTAACATCTCGCTTCGACCAAATTGGTCAGATGTAATTATCACAACGGAAAGATTCATATATAGCACTATCAATGGTAAAGTTACATCGGAAAATTTCACCCTCGCTCGCTCATTTTATTCTGTGGGCGCATCGCATTGAATTAGATACTCGAGTGTACAACAATAAGCATAATGGTTTTGGTCAGTCACAGTTTACTGGGCCTGACATGATTTCCGTATGATTTCCTACTCGATATTACTCAACATATGCCTCAAATATCGCGAAATCCGATGAAGGCACGCGGCCATTGCAAAGCCTACCCATCAACCTTTTTTCTCAATCCCTCACATCTCTTATTCAACTCCCGTCGCCAAAACACCGAACCCGAACGTGAAATACCACGGCCAAAATTGCCCATTTCTCCATCTTGCGACATTCACCTCCTTCATGATTTCAAGAATACAAAACACATTCTCGTGGCGGGAATTCTGAAAATACACCTCTGTAGTATACTCGTAAGATTGGTCGCGATATGGGATACATTGAAGATTTTGAGATGAAAATGGCTTCCTCTCCACCCACCATACGCTGGCTATGTAAGAGCTTGTTATACAATATCTCAGAGTCTGGAGTCATTAATTTTTTTTTACTCCTGCTTAGTTTACTTACTCTTACACAGCATCTTCCATTTCTCGAAATTGAGTAGGGTGACATATCGTATGGGACACTGTTTTTTTCACAGCCATAAATCTGGACGGAATATGGATTCATGGCTGATTAATTCATGTTATGGAATCTAGACGTGTGATCAAGTTATGGTTTTTGCCCGTCTGAGCTATACTATATCGCAGGTAAAGGACCGTAGCCTATACATAACAAGCACAGCCGACATTGAATCATCTTTATTCCACGTCTACACATTCAACCCCCCCCGACCCTCCTCTTTAATCCTATTCCATCAAAGAACTTTTACTCTAATCCCAGTCCCCGGCTTAGGAACATTAATAAGATACTCTGACCATATTTCCACAGCTTCCTGATTTGTTTCCCACAACTCAAACTCGCATCTGCGTACGAAACTCGCGAGCGCAATATATAGCTCCGCATAAGCTAAATTCATCCCTAAGCATTGTCTACTACCTTTCGAAAAGCTGACCAGATATTTGGTTAGTGGTTTTTCTTCCCCTGAAGGTGTCTTGATTTTGGGTGGTAGGCCAGTGATTGGATCCGAAAGCCATCTTTCGGGGATGAAGGAATGGGAGGATGGAAAAATTGATTCGTTGTAATGGATAATTGGTGTGGCGCAGGATATTGGAGTACCAGCTGGGATTGTGTAAGTGTCTCCTGTTGTTGGATTTGTGTATGTGAGGGGTTTGTGTGCTAGTCGTGGAAGATGTTGAACTGGCCCCATGGAAAGACGAATTGCTATTTAACCAACTTATGTCAGAAACTACGCATGATTCCCATTAGACTCGGTGTTTACAATACCTTCTTGACAGACTGCAACTAAATAAGGCAGCTTTTCAAGAGTTGATAATGAAGGTGGAGAGGAAGGATCTGGAAAGACTGTAAGGATTTCGGTTCGTAGTTTAGAGAGAAGCTTGGGTTGGTCAAGAAGAAAGAACATTGCCACTGCCAACGTCCACTTCGTCGTCTCAACACCAGCGCCAACTACTACTTGTGCTTCATGATGAAGTCTATTCTCTGATTTTTCTTCAAGGGGGAGATCCGATTTTATGATCTCGTGAAATATAGTTGACCGTGAGTCATCGTTTTTCTCCTTGGTTCCATACATCACTGCCCTCAATTCAAGTCTAAGGTCCTATTTGAACATCAGTATCGATATCTGCTTAAAGCCATTACATGTATCACCTCAAGCCACTCCAAAACAGGCTCTGATTTCCGCGGCACAATCTTCTTCAGCACCTTGTGTGGTAAAGCAAGCACCAAGTTCAGAATCCATGCCAAAATTGAAAAATGTTCTGTCCAGTGCACTATAGATAACATTCCAGCTACAGCCACCATGAAATCCGACGTAAACTCTCCTTTTTCGCAAAAACCATAATTGGTACCGAAGCTACATTCCATCACCACATCTGTCGTGTAACAAGAAAAAACATCTCCAAGATCACGAATCTTATCTGCCCCTTTGTACTCGGTGTTGATACGATTAACCAAGATGTCGACACGAGATTGGATGAATGGAACAAATTTCTGAATATTAGGTTTGGAGAAGAAAGGATTCAGCGCGGCACGTCGTTTTCGATGAAGGAAGTGATCTATTGTGGATTGACCCGACGACGGGACCGTAGGAAGAGAAGAATGAAGAGGCAGTTTGTCTCGTCTATCGGTAGTGTATATCGTATCATAGAACTCAGGATCACTGATATGGAGCTCTGTAGGATTGATACGAACAATTGGACCTTGCAATTCTTAACACAGGAAGAACATTGGATCGAGAGACGAACCATATTTTTCATGCCATTCAGGAAGTTTCCGAAAGAATTGTCCACCTTTTACAAGCTGGTAATATATTTCATACCATTCAGTTGCAGCTGTCACCTTTGGACCAGGAAATGCAGCTAACGGACTGAAATATAGTCTATATATGACCAGAGTGAGAGTGTATATAGCAATGGCATACACACATATCAATAGATTGACTTGAGATAGCGGATCAAGTATAACAGTGAAGACTCCCATTTTGGTCGACAGAATAGTGTATGAACATCAAGAAATCAATTTTATCTCGAGCGCGGGGGATGAAGATATAAACAGCACTCATCTACACCCCCACAACCATTCGATCCAATTTTGGGCATATCACCAGCCAATGAAAACTTCAAAGTAGCATGCAGAAATGCCGCCAGTACACCGCATGACTCCATGCACAGCTACTAGTCGGCATCCATATGCAGATACTATCCTTTACAAGCAAGTTGCATTGTTCAGCTCTTGTATTGGCGTTCTTGTACAATCGAAGACTGCACGCCCAATCCGATGAACATCCTTGATTGGTATGATTCTTTCCCACAGGTTATGCAATAGATAACATTTATCGATATATAATCATTAAGATCGAGAGTAGTTATATAATAGGACATAGCCATGATTGTGTAAGAAGGATGCAGTCGATTGATCGTTTGAAAGTTATAAGATCTTGTGATATTTTGTAAGTCTTACACCCGTGACACCCCAATGTTCTGCAGCCCACAATAATCCTGTCATGTATTCTGCCGAGTAATCGCCGTTAAACCTTAGTGGAAGTGGAGAAAAGTGGGAATTCAGCCCAAGTCGTCATCGAAAGCATCACGTTCAATATAAAAATACCAAAACTACATCTACGAGTACGACGTATGTATCGTACAGTTTTTACCTTTCTGACCTTCTTAACATTCCTACCATTTTTTGGCCAGTTAGATTTATTTATTAAATCCACATAGGAGATTCCATCTAAGACAATCATTTAATTTAAACTTGGAAGATAACTAACTTTCTCAATGAAGACAATCAACCAACCTACTTCTATGATTAAGGCTACCTCACAGTTCCATCACTACAAGGCTGTAATCCAGGACCTTCGTGAAAAGACTGCCAAGTCTGCGACATTACGAGGAGAGCCACCGTAGAGCTCGACGTAAGACAGCTTATCCCAAGACAGTTTTAGAAATAAATCATTGGATATTTGACACCCACACAAAGGCAATATGAAAGAACTTGATTTACGATTTATTGACAGTACTTATCTCGGACCTAGTCCAGACACAGTCACGAGACCGAACCAAGCGGAGAGGCCATGGTTTCTGGGTAGCTTTTCGGATTTCCAAGCAATGACTTCCTTCACTCATACCGATCCGATTATATTCAGTGATCGATTGCCAGGAGAATAAATAAACCACCACATCGAGAACTTTCTTCCACAATCTTTTGACATATCTGGGACTATTGTATCAATTGAGATATATCATACGATGTTGTCGAACTTCCCACGAGGCGCGCAAGCAGACTGGGGGAGATGAAGTTATAAGTTTGCAAACACATCACCCATGTCAATGAGATATCTCTCAGAAGTAAAATTGATCACGGTGGAGTCTGGAAGTATTATCTTGGTTGGTTGGTGAAGAAAAGGAACAGTATTAGATTTTGAAGATTACTAAATAAGATTTTCAGGATAAACGGGTCGTCTGTTCTATTTCGTCAATCAGTGACACGAATGATCTTCTGAATTTCAGAACTGCGGGGCAGGATAACGGATAGCTAAGGTTGCGATCTTGAGATTGAGATATTCAAATTGTCGGATTCGGTTTCGAGATGACAATCGAGATTCTACATACCTGCTAGACAATACCATTGGAAACCGTTCTGCAGGCTAATGAATGACACTTCTAGGAGCGAAATCAGAAAAAGGAAGAATATATTAGATTTCTTAGATTAAAGGGGGCAGGTTCTTATGTACAAACGAGGATATATAGAAACGCGATTTTGTCAATTTGCAAATCCTTGGACCATCGGCAACGAGACCGAGGACGTGATTGAGAGAGACTAGAAGACTCGCTGATATTTTCTGGGAGAGTGTCATAGACATGTATTATTAGATGATTAGCTTTTAAAAGCACCGCAAAATTATAATGTAATAGATAATCACCTTCGTATCTTACACTTATATTGGACGTTGGTCCAGATACCTGAGCTACGTTTCGATATACTTTTACTTTAATATTATCATCTTGAAATAGAAGTAGTCGATCCTTCATGCGCCTATGTACTAACCTGTATCATCACATTCAGAGCCACATAGACGGGTGATTTGATAACTTTAGACAAAATGGATTTTTGATTTTGATATTCATGATGTTTTCTATCAACATCATCACACTGACCTCAAGGGTATATATATAAACAAGCTAAGTTTCAAAAACCTCCACTACACGGGTAGCTTCTTTTTATTCCTTCACGCCCCAACTACCCACAATAGCCATGGCCTTCTCATCACCATTTTCCACTCTACCATCATCTAGTACACCCGCCAAACATTTCCAAGGATCTCTACCGCCACCCCATTTGAGAACCTCTTCTTTCATCTTCTCGCCATTTTCTCTGTGAATGCTACCACCGGCCTCTCCGTCTTTGAATACCACTTGCCAGATCCTCCTCGCGAGAACCCGATCGAATAGATAACTATAGTACGTACTACCGTATCCAAAGAGATGACCGAAGAAACCCTGCCAACATGTTCCGGGAGGATCAATTGGGAGAACACCGTGTTTCTGCTGGAGAGAATGATATATTTCCGTCGAATTGAAAGATGGGGAGAGAGGGAGATCAGAATGATATGCTAAATCGAGCATGGAAAGGATAATCTGATTTTCTGTATCAGAACCCTCAAAACGTTTGTCTAATGCTAGTTTTTCGGCGACCATTTCATATGGGAGGGGTTGATCGGTCTCATAATGGCGCGCGAATAATGAAAGTACAGATGGGTCTGCTGCGAAATGTTCCATGAGAACTGAAGGCAATTCTGCAAAATCGGTGGCACAACGAGTTCCTGAAACATTTTGGAGGGATGTTCGCCCTAGAATTGAATGGATGGCATGGCCCATTTCGTGGAAGAGAGTTTGGACCTCGTTGAAACTAAGAAGCGCAGGGCGGGAAGACTCTCCAGACATTGTGACAAAATCACAAATGAGGGCTATGGTTGGCAATTGCTTCAGGACTCCCGAAGCTCTTGAAGTGGCCATACCATCGTTAGCAGCTTCTTCATCAGTCTTGAATAGGCTATTTTGAGATAATGACGAAGCTTCTTCAAGTTCAGCCGTTGTGATCTCTCGAGAACAGCGAAGAGTAAAATGCGCAGGATTGGGAGACTTTCCGGGACGGGAAAACAGATCACAGTAAAGTACAGCAACATGACCATCGGTTTCAGAGATCACATCTAGTCTTCGAACGTCTGAGTTCCATGTTTCTCCTGGCATTGTCTCATGGGGAGCAAGTCTGACACCGTAGAGACGTGTAAATAGCCTAGACAGTCCTTGCATGACTGTACCAAGCGAGAAATATGCTGAAAGAAAATCGGAATTGCGAGAGTGCGAACGCACAGATGCCAAAACTTGGGACATGTAATAATCTTTATCCCAAGGCTGTAAGCCCGGAGAAGATGCGTTGGAGCTCGACATCTTAAACTTGAGGAGCTCGGAAACTTCTCCTTTGACAACCTGGTTGTTATCCTTTGCTAGTGCTTCCAGGAATTGGGACACGGATGCTGGACTTTTCGCCATTTTGTCTCCTAACGCTAGGTGAGAATAACTTTCGTACCTAGAGAGCTTGGCCAGCTCCGCTCTTTTGCGCATCAGCTCCTCCAGTTTATGTACTGTATTTCTTGAAGCTGTGCGAGTAGCCATGAATATCTCCTTTCTTACTTCTTCATTCTGGACTGATCTAATAGCTGCGGCGGCAGCACCACCAATTGTTGGTATTTTAGTCTGTCCCCATGTCGTGAATTGCTTCACCAGTACTGGATCCATTCCCTTCAACTTACTACTCTCAAAAGTTAAGTAAGGTTTCGCGGGTGTCATATAATCAACAAATTCAGGACCAATTTCACTGATTTCTTGCGAGAGAGCTACAAACCTTTCTCGTTGGGCACGAGGTAGATCAATGGCCGACTTTGCAAAGTCTTTCCTTAAAATATCTGCGACTACCACTTCCTCCTCTGTCCATCCTGCCACAATCTCCGGTGTTCCCATGGCTATCTCAAGTTGTTTGTCCAGCCCAGTAGTTGTATTCAAGATATTCATATACTCAAACATTTTTGCGTAGGCTCTTGATGCAGCTGCTTGTATGGCTGCATCTGGATGTGTAGCTCGAACAAAATCCGACAAGTCGATGACCCGGCATAATAGGTCACTGAGACGATCTAGCTCTCGAGAAACATGTCTGTATTCTTCAAGTGTCGAAGCCTTCAAGACTCTGTCCACAAGTCTTTGTGCCTTCCGCAGACTCGTGTTCGCAAAAACTTCAAATCCTTGAGGGTTGACGAGGTACCGATTCTGGAAAAGTCCAACAGCCGGTTTATTGTAACTTTGTTTCGAGGATTGAGAGAATTCAGCCCAGAAATTCGGAGAGTCAAAGATCTGCCGTAACGTTCTATCATCATGTTTTGCGCCTGGTGCAGAATTGTCTACAGGTACAGATCGGGGTTCGTGATATTGTGTAGAAGCTGTCGCAAGCCTGCGGCGTGATTGAATCTGTCTCCTAACGCACCGAGAACACACCCATGGCCTGGATGTAGACGCTTTCAACATACTCCAGGGCGCGTTCGTCCGAACTGTCAATGGCACGAAAGTTGATAATTGTCAAGCAACAACATAGGCAATGCGGAGAAGTACTTGGTTTCATAATTTATGCACAAATATCGGCTGAAAATAATTACGTCAGCACCTTTGCATAAAAAATCATACGAACAGAAGTTAACGAAGCTTCAACGACCGTGGAATTCAATCCCACTACTTACCAATTGTAAGGATCAAGTCAATTGAGCGATGGCTTCCAGAGTATTCCTGCGGCAGGTCAGTATAATCAAATACGCAAAAGTATATTTAGCTAATAAGTCGAAGCACATTGCACCAGTTGCTACTGGCGCAGCCTTAATCGGAATGGCTCTCTATCCCCAGAGACCATTACATGCTGAAGCACCAGATGTACGCAGCAGCGTTTACACTCACTCCCATTTCTTTTTACTAACCATCGCATTATTTTTAGGGCAGAAAACCCATCTATGATGACTTTGAGGACCTTCCTCCCACATCCACTCCAACCCTCCCATCATCCAGATCTAGAAGCCCCGCGTCTGAGGAGATATCAAGGAAACATACTGGTCCAACACCAACCGACAGGCTCGCTGTACAAATAGGAAAGAGTCGATTGTTTCTCTACGCACATGTCGTCGCTGCCGAAAACAAACTAAATTCTATGATGGACTCTGCCCTTAACCTTGAATCCAGTTTCACATCCACGATTGCTTCGCTTGCACCATCCCAACAATCTGGGGAAAAGTTAATGCCTGGAGCTATCTACGTTTTGGTTGCTTCTATGACCGGCTCAATAATATCACGAAACAGAAACATCGTGTTGAGGGCTGCTGTGCCATTCGCAGTTGGAATCGGAGCAGGATGGGTCGTTCTTCCAGTAACAATGAGAAACGTCGCCAATTTGGCATGGGAATATGAGAGAAGATTTCCGGTGATTGCGGATACACATATCAGAACAAGAGAGAGCGTGGAGAACGCATGGAGAATGGCTCGGGTACATTCAAAGCAGGCAATTTCAATAGTAGATGGGAAGGTTACTGAAGGAAGAGAAAAAATAGAGGACTGGGTGAAGAAAGGAAAATAGAGGAGCCGACTGATGAGGCTGTAGGATTGTTTCGGATGTGACGAAAGCAAAAGTACCGGTGAACTTGTACAAAATCCTCGATAGAAATTTCGTTCTATGCTCAAAGCTCAAAGATTGTTAAGCACTGACTGTAGTGCCGTCCGTTCGAGAGCTTAATTCTTTGAGAGATATCTGGAATCTCAACTAATCCACTTTCTACGTGTGTTTCTGTGATATTACTAGCATACGTTCGGGCCTAAGATCATATATCTATGGCCTTGTCATTTCAATACTGCAAAGCCATGTAACGAGAAAGCAGCTCGAGTGTTCCGATAGTATGAATTTCCCACTCTGATTGCACTTCATTTTACTTCCACTCGTTCACACTCGCAACAAAGATTCAATCTAGATTTATTCTTACTGTCGGTCGATACTCTCTTCACATTTTGTTCTTGACGCGTATTGGATTTCTGCGTAGTCATGATAGAGCATCGAGGGAAAAGCTTGCTTCCAGCCAAATTCAAATCTAACTGTAGGAATGAGTAAGATTTTCGGGCGCTTTCCCAGCGAATAAAGACAGACATATTCGATCACTATTGGAAAACCATGTGGTAAAGAATGCTATTCTAGAGGATGTGTAAAATAATGATAGGAAGCATGGAGAAGGACAATAGGACCAAAAGCCTTGATACATTGGAACTGATTCGATATAATCTATAATCAAACTTGGTCGAGAAATAGTCTATAGTGCAGGGCGAAAAGAATATTACGAACTCAGATCTACGAGTATTTGACGCGCAGAGTGGCTTACATAGCCCAGGCACGTGACATTACCTGTCCCCCTCCAAAATTATTCCCCGCCGTAGATGAGTCAAAGTATCAGTTTCGAAGTTTCGCGTCTATTTATATTCAACAACACCACAACATGGCTTCAGATATGAGTCCAGAAGAATCAATTACCCTAATCAAGGCAAACCTTGCTGAAGTTCTCGACGGAGATATTATCGACAATGTCATCCTCAAGGAGAAGCGTCCTCTCAAGGTCTACTGGGGAACTGCAACGACTGGCAGACCTCATTGTGGATACTTCGTGCCAATGATTAAGATAGCAGAGCTACTGAGGGCAGGCTGTAATGTTAAAGTTCTTCTCGCAGATATTCACGGCTACCTGGACAATATGAAAGCACCTCTCGAACTCGTCGAATACCGCGCCAAGTACTACGAACGAGTAATCAAATCGGCTTTGAGAGCGGTTGGTGTTGATTTAAGTCGTTTGGAATTTGTACTAGGAAGCTCTTACCAACTCGACAAGGCATACACAATGGACCGATTTAAGTTGGAAGGTATCACCAGAATTAATGTCGCCCAAAAGGCTGGTGCCGAGGTCGTAAAGCAAACAGATGATCCAACACTTGGTGGTTTAATCTACCCTCTCATGCAGGCTCTGGACGAACAATATCTCGATGTTGACGCACAATTCGGTGGTGTTGACCAAAGGAAGATCTTCACTTTCGCAAAGGAGAACCTACCAAAAATAAATTATAAAGTCAGAGCACATTTAATGAACACCATGGTTCCTGGCTTGGGAGAGGCTGCAAAGATGAGCTCTAGTGATGCGGACTCAAAGATCGATCTGCTGGATGGACCAGAGGCTGTTGAGAAGAAATTAAAGAAGGCTAAGTGCGTGCCAAAGGAAGTTGAGGGCAATGGTGTCATTGCTTTCGTTGAGCATGTCATTTTCCGTGCTCTCGCTCTAAAGAATGGAGGTACCTCAAGATTTATTGTTGAGAGAAAAGATCAAGAGCCTTTGGTCTATGAATCTGTGGAGAAACTGAAGGAAGATTACACGGCAGATATCGTGAGTTGACATTTAGACATAATTCTTGTTGGTCAGTCACTGATACAGGCCACAGCTCACCCCTCAACTTATTAAACAAAGTCTTACTACCCACCTTAACGATATCTTAAAACCAATCAGAGATGAGTTCACAGCATCCCCAGAATGGCAAGCAGTCGAAGTACAAGCTTACCCTCCAGAACAAGGTTAGTTGCGCTTCGGCAGTCTCATTCTTATATGCATCCTCGAGCTAACTCTATACCAGGTCCAGTTAAGGTCAAGAAGGTGAAGAAGGAAATTGACCCAGCAAGAAAAGCTGCGGCACTAGCAGCGAAGAAAAATGCCGTCGCACAACCAGATGGACACGTTGAAGGGAAAGATGCCCAAAAAGTTACCGTCGGGTCCAGCACGGAAGAAACGTTAGAGAAGATAAAGATTGCTTCGGAGTCATAAATAGAGCTATAATATACCCTCAAGCCTTTTGTTGCTTCTGTAAGCACCACTTCCTCTTGTCAAATCTTCTGTTTTATGGCATTAGAGCGTACTCTGTCCCCTTGTCCCGTTTTCACGTGTACAGTATCCTACCGCATGGTGTCAAGGACTAAGACTTTGTGCTGATACAAACTGCTCTCGTTGGATCGTCCCCTTTCCAAAATCTGGCTCTGATCACAATTGTACCCCGATCAACTATTGAATGCCATGATGCGGTCGCATCTTCGGGCCCTGCAATATCAATCTAATGAATAGTCTACCATCCACAAAGCTCTATAGACTGTTACCATTGGTCACTTTGAGAAGGTCATTGATGTCATTAGGATACAGAATCGAATCACCTCCAAGTCCCCAATGCTCGTCGGCTTCGTAGATGCAGAAATCCTCCTTGACTTGTGTCTTATACATACCATTTTCTCCAACTAACACTCAGTGGTGTGCATTGATCGGATGACTTTGTTACTTCAACTCTTATTGCTTGATTTATGGTTCCATATACTTCATTATAATCTCTTTCGCTCTATATGTCTATGGTCCTTACAAAGTTGGAATTGGAGTCATTCATTATTTTGTTACTCTCCAAGATCTTGCATTTGCCTCATTTCTATCTGGTGGTATTATTCTTAGGACTTCTGCTCAGGCTAATAACCTTTTCGTCGTCACATATAACAATTCCAATCTTTACCTGGAGTATTTAGCCCTTCCATCTTCCCATCATGATACAAGCTAGAGAGAGGAAGTTTTTGGTGGCTCATCTCTTCATATAATAGCAATGAATTGTAAAGTATACAGAGCCCACAATCTCAGTGGGTTATGGCTACCTGCACGTTAACCCGGTGCCAGGCCCGTTGCCAGGCCCGTTGCCACGCTATCGTTTTAATCATAGATATCACAGCCCTAGCTCCTTCATCATGGGATGCCTTGATATCTTACATTATGGATATGGAAGCGCCCGTTATCCGTGTGCTGAGAGCTTTCACTGGTCATTCTCCACCAAGCAAACTTTCACATCATGGTGAAGCTCTCACATCGAACGCTATGGTGTATAACCAATTGGCGACAGAGTATCGAAGTTTTGTGATGATTGACAGTTAACGCTTCGATGAGACAAACATACGGCGAATTTATGCAGTATATAATGCTGGTGCTCCAACACTCTTGTGCGGTTCTTCTCGAAGGTATGGGCCACTTCCAGATAATCTCTGTATTTGTAATTTCATCCTATTAAGGGGTAGATCTTGTATTGCCTCAAGAGCTACAAATGCATCCAAAAGATGTAATGTCGACAACAGCATCTCTATGTTTGCGCTCGCTACATAGGAGCACCCACTCAAGCACGATGACCGCAACAGCCGTGGGTCTCTTAAAGCCTTGGAGCCATCACGCTTTTCTCGATGCCTTCGAGGAAGAACACTCGAGGGCAGTTTCGAGCTCTACGATGACGTCTAACGGTCCAATGAACGAAAACACTGAACACCATAGCGAAAATCAGGGCCCATGGGACAAGTCCTAGCATTATGAGATTGGCATTTATTCCTAATCCAAAACCTATGGTAGTGGCCGTAAGCATGGCGAATACAAGAATAAGCGGCTGGCATCTATCGCGCTCCTGGCGTCGATGCGTGAACGAAGAAATTGAACAGCCCAAAAGGAGACACGATGCGAGTAACGAGAATGCAGACGGATCGAGAATTGCAGCGAACTTTCCTGGATTGCACTCGTAGCCCATACATCCCGTATTTGAAGCCATCTGCGGTTAAAGATTAGCCGTAATCTTGATCAAGATATGGGGTTGCGGACTCCTCGTTGTTCAAAATGAAGCGTATATCTTGTAGTCACTGTTGCAGAGACCATTGCGATAAATGGTTCGAAGATCGCTCCTAGATCGCTGGCTAGGCAATCTCCAGAAAGGTATCCCCATGGCGATTGTTCGTCTGCTGGTCTTATCCTTAATTCTTGACATCCCCCAGAACGATATTTAGACAAGTGGCACGAAGTTCCACTTTCGATGTTACTCATGGCCATGGTATCTGCAATTTTCTGAATGGAAGCGAAAGCCTTTTACTTGGATGTGCTTATAGCTTTCATTATTCAAGGACGGCCGAATTTAAACATTTTTATCTATGCGAGAAGACACAGAATCAGTACCAAAGTACAAATATGACCGTGATCAGATCGTAGCCTTATCAAAGATGTTTGCGCCCATCGGGCGGAAGATTTCTGAAACCGTCGAATCATGAGTCAGCTGTAATGATCCTAGTCATGGTGCATTTGACAAACATGCCGACCGAAAAGCCTGCAAATGGAGTGTGTTAACATTTGTCAACCATTCGAGATATCCCGAGTCCAAGCCATCGGGCTCCGAGGTGTGCTGCAGGCATTTAGCAAGGCTGATGCCCAACCTGCAATATCCGAAAATGTTCACCGAACCTTTGAGTGTCAGCCTACCATTGCGAACATGCGCAATGATCCATAAGCAAGGCTGATTTTGCGAACCAACACAAACTTTCAATCTCACTTGTCTTGGGTGTTATCCCACGAGAACTGCCTATTATTGCGCCTGGTAAATGATGGCTCTCATGTGCCTTCACGTCAAACAGAACTTCTAGTTCAGATGCGTTAGTGCCTGAAATAAGCCTACCCCACTCTGTTGCCCTGAAGTGTTGTGTCTATGGATGGGCATCTTGATTTCGTGGGTGATAAAGGCCTTCCCATATCCACTCTATCTACTTGCTCTTTCTTTTTGTCCAATTTTGATCTTCACTGAAATAAAAGCTCAGCCCGATCTACTTTGGTACCTTTATAATATACTTCGAACAACAGCAAATAAATCATGGCCCCCAATGTTAATCCACCTGCCACGCCAAAACAAGAGCATAGCCCCGTGCGAAAGGATATTATTGAGCATGAAAAGTCTGAGAAGGTCAGAACAATGTCCCTGTACACTATGATGTTTCTCTCAATAGCTTCTCCCATTCTTTATGAATCCTCTCTCTTTGCTTGGTCTATGTAAGTGTATCGAAATATTAATCAATTTCCCAAAACACTAACCCGGCTCTAGCGATATTCTTTGCACTGTTGGTCTCATGATGGCTGTCATTCGGACACACCCTGAAGAGATTAAAAAGTAATCCGTAAAGGGCTCCTCAAATAGAAGAATCACTTTCTGACGTTCTCGTGATAGGTTTAGTCCTGTGTTATTCCCGACAGCTAGCTTGCTCTTGGTGATGATAGTGTTTACAAGTCGTGCATCACTATTGGAAACTATGCCTTGGATACCGTTTGCTGTTTCTATGTGGCTTCTGATCACCGTCTACTCGTGTCCGGCTATGATATCTCTTCTTCAAGAAGTACTCCAAGGATCCAGGTCGGAATCATCAAAAAATGGCCTTTATCCGCATAATTTTACCCGGGATGTCGAGGAAGGCCAGGACGACCAAGCTCCAAGCTTCAGTCTCAATCAAAATGTACCCTTGAAAAGTATATCACAATCTGCAATGAATCACGAGCTTGCATTCATGGGTCGTCCAGCTTCAATCATAAGCACGACGCCTAGTGACATTGATTTAGATGAAGGTAATATCATCGGTCGGTTCGTTGCCGCCAGATTCATATCCCACTTCCGAGAAGATAGTTGCGAATCCATGGAATTTCTAGATAAATTGAGGCTCCACTCACAGGAAAAATTTACAAAATCCCTGGAGGCGCCAGAAGATTCTTTGATAAGCGACTACTCAACGACCGGATCGGCACTCTACGACCATACATGATGAGCAATTCATCAGTATACAGCAAAAGGTTACCAGAACTTACCATGTTAATTTGTCCAGATTCTCTACTGCCGAATTCAGCCCTAGGAACCAGGAGCTGTGGATGCCCTGAGATGTATACGTTTTCCAATTGGATTCCAATCCGGTGGATATCCTTCCCGCAAATGGATCTATATCTAAAGGACCATCTCAATACATCACCTCCATACCTGTCTGGGATGCATATTACCATATGCAGTCTTTTTTCATTTGTACTTTGTACCATAGGACCACTTTAACTTTACCCAGGAGGTTTCAAACGTTTTAATCTTTCCGAAATTTTATCCACATGGACATGACTGCACCAGTATCGGAACCCAGACCATCTTCCAACTTTATCTCGCATGTATCCGCAATTGATCATAAGAAAGGAGCCACTTGTTACCAAAAATATACTCCAGGACTCGTGATGCCACGGATATGACATACACTGGGAATGCTTCATTGACCCAAGAGGATCAAGAACTGTAAATAATGAGCTTAAAGAATCATGACTGAAAGCTACTGTGATCACTATTATGGCTTTCCTTCTAATCCATGCATTTGTTGCTTTTCAACTTATCCTTTCGAAGCCCACCGCAAAGGGTTTCGTGACTTCACGATCATTCTGAAAATCCACTGGTCAAACCCGCGGACATTCGTCCTCCATTACCATGGACAGGATACTTGTTCGTCAAATTTTTTTTCAGATACGATTCGGATATCATAGAAACTGAATCAGCCATGCAAATTATGTGTCCTCGCTTTGGATAGTTTTGGTGCGATTTTGTTATATTACTAGACACAACAATCGACATCTCGCTCTTGAAGAAATACATTCTTCAAACTTATGCTTCAAAGCAGTATTTTCTCCGTTAGAGCTCAGAACGGCTATTTTCTTCGCAAAATCCGATATTTCAAATGGACAGTAGCTCTATACTTGAACACTAAGCTTTGGTTAGCGTGTAGGAATATGGTGGAATTGGATGGATTTTCTACAGGCTCGTGATCTCGGTTTTATCACTATGCATGCAGATGAAAGGTGGAATATGTTTCAAGGGCTTTAGTTGTCTGCATTTGGGAGGTCATTTTGATGCAAAAGTATAACATAGAAAGTACTGTGCAGACAGGAAAGCGGTCGGTGTTTTGATATTCTTTTCCTTGTTCGTTTCCTTTGACATGGCGAAGGGGCAGTTTGGGTGCACGTTGTGGCTTCGTTAGTTCTATAGGAACGGAGATGGGCCAGGGAAGGAGGAAAACGTGGCGCGAGGCCGGCAGAGGTAATAACACTTCGTTTTGGCGAGCCAAACCCATAGGCCGTTTGGGGAGAAATATTTTTCAGCCTATCATCAATGGGTCATAGATCTTCAAGAACCGAGACAGGCACTCTCACCATATCGCAATGCCATTGAAGAGAGTATCTAAACAACGCGCAAATGGAACCTACCTAGCTATATCCTTTTACACTGATCTGAGTAACGATTGCCTAGTTGACATAAGCATACTAGTCAGTTGCAAATCTGATTCATCTAATCTGTATGTATATTTTGAAATGTGTCTCCATGTACGACCATTTCTTTCCTTTTGAAGGGATTCACAATTCTCAAACACTATTGCTCACTCAATTCTTCCTTCCTCTCGAAATTGTCGATTTAGAAGATGAGCAATTCTCGTTCCATGTAATGGAGATACTTGCCATCAAGTCGTACCCCATCTCGAACCAAATTACTCAGTCCATTTCCAGTCATAAATTGAACGTAAAATAGCAATCTTCCATACTCAATAGCGGCGAACTCTTATTCTTCTGCTCTAGACGCCAAGTAAAGTTGTCGGTCTGTTTCTGGTCTTTGAGGACGCAGAGTGTTGGATAAGAGGGCTGCCCTGATTTTTGGTTCCCATTCGACCATGAACTTATGCATTGCTTTATAATATGCTCCCCCTCCATACTCCTCAGACTCTTCATTCTCGTTATCCTCGTCATCCTTGTCTTCAAGAAAAATGTAACCATTTAACTCAACTTGAAAGCCCTTGGTCACCTTCAGACTCCGAATTTCCTTTAAGATTTTCATCGGACCTTTTCCCTCAGCGAGAGCGACAAGAGAGCTCTCTATACCACCAATACTTAGTGTTAAATACTCCAATTTTAATTCTTGGGCAATCAGTTCCATTAAAGCCCGAAATTCAGCATTGGCGCTCTCTATTGACTCATCGCTGCCCATTTCCAGTGGTGAGTCACCGCTAACTGCAACATAAATCACAAGCTCTTTAATCCCATTCGTTACTCCTGGGATTGCTGTTAGAAAATGTCCTAAACTTGGCGCATCTCTGTCGCCAAAAAATCGTATCCGAGATCTTGCCCATATCGCAGAACCAAACTCGAACCTGAATTGCGCACTAACATTTGCCAGTTTCCGAAACCACTCAAGATATTCCCAGTTGGGCCTCTTTTGTGGTACAAGTTTCATTTTCTGTGATTTTTCCCATTGTTGAAAAATTGCCATATAATATTCCTTCCTGTATGGATAGTCTTGATTGATATACACGAAGTCCGCTGCCTCTTGTATATATCTTGAATGTAGTTCGGCTTCTTCTTTTGCTGAGAGAGGAGGCTTTGGGGTTATATCAAATATCCAATTATCGTAATATTTCTTCAAATGATCCTCAAGCCCCCCTCTGTTACGTAGATCATAACACTCTTTCCATGGGAAAGGCTTGCCGATTTTGATATCGTTGACATAGGTTTTCAAGACAGGATCGAAATAGATGAAAGTAGAGACGATCAGTTCAAAGATGAGTTTTCGAACTTCGGCTGGCAAGTCCATGAATCGAAATGGGGTCAATCTATGAATCAATTAGTAATCTGTACTTCAAGATCGAATGTATCATACCTCGGATAGCTAACAATCTCATCACCTGTTCCACCAGACTTATCACTTGCCCTTCCAGGTCTGGCGCTGCGTCTATCCTCAATTTTTTGCATACGCTCATTCCTGTGGGCAAAGTAAAAGTCTCCGTAGTAGTTAAAATCGTAAGGAATTCTGCTCTGGCGTTGAATAGCTGATGCACCATCCATGATTACGGGTACGAGTGCTGAAAAGAGAGAAATTGATTAGAACGATTCCATCAAAGCAGAAGTTAAGCTAGCAATTTACTTTCTTCATCGCTCACTGGTGGCGTCTTTGTGCCCGCAGAATCTGCCTTTGGGGCGATATCTGTATCCATGATCGTGTAGTTGATATTGTTGAAGGGATGATGAGATATTACAGAGCAAACTCAATGGGTTTTGAAGAACTTTGAATGGAGGGCACTCAATCAGTCACTGTACGCTAAGACTGTTACTGCATGAAGTGAGTAAGACAAAAGTTGAGTGAATACTGGAAAACGAATAACCATAAAGTCGATTACCAAACGAAAGATCATACGTTACAATCTAAGCAATCAGCATGTTGTCTTTTATGAATCATATACTGTAACCTTTTGGCATGCTTCAACGACCTGGAAAGTAAAGGTTGTCAGATATATTCCAAAAAAAAAATGCTGACTGCTAAAGGCATTCGCGAAGATTATTAGACCATTTCACATATGCTCTCATACATGAACCGTATGGTTTCTAAGAAGACACTCGAAGGGTCATACTCTTAGCAGAGGTTATCATGATTTGTGTCTCATGGATAGGTATTTCGAGTGAGTCTCTCTTGTCTGGTGAACTTATCTGGACCTAAGAACCCCACAAAGGGAAAACTCCTACCAGGCCATGAATAGGGAGATATGAGTCCCAGGGGCTTTACAACTTCTCGAAGATATCTATCCATATTACTTACCAGCGTGCTTGAGTGAGCATAAGATTCTATGTGCGAGTACTATAATTCCGATTCACTTGACTGTATTGTATAGAATCATTAGTTCAGGATTAACTGCAGAGGCTGCTTAAGATATCTACCTACAGGAGCATCACATATAGCAAAGCTTGGAAAGGTTCGGGCTGTACTAAACGATGGCAGAAAATCGTTTAAGTCTTTCACCAGACCCCATCCGTTTCGACTCGAGGACTCTAGTCATGGAGTTGACTTTAGACCGCAACATATCCAAAGTTCTAGTGACTGCATCGCTGGAGCTCATATCTCGATTGAATCAAAAAGGCTTTGTATGCCAGCTCAACGTTGTTTTTGTGGCGGGATTTCAAGCTTCTGGTTCATCATTATATGACTTTACCTTGGCTTGTGGACTTTCTCCGAGATAGACCAGTACAGTGCTATATCGTAAGATCAAAAAGTTCGTCTTTGATATGACAGGCCTTACTATCTCACCTCTTCTAACATGATTACTCAGAAGGTGGGAACAGTGTAGACAAGGTTGTCGCAATTCCAATTCAATACACAGCGTATTCATATATAGGATTTTGTTGTATGTTTCAAATACTTTGTACAAAACCTTGAAGCTAATACGCTCGATTTAACTATCGATATTAGTGATCCGCATCTCGCTACATTAGCAGAGAGCGAGGAAGAATTGGGTGATCCAAGGCTAATCCAGGAAATATCTCTCACTAATCATATAAAGGTGTCCTGGGTAAATTCGAGAGCAAGAACTCATTTATTGTTGATGAACTTCTGGAAATAGGCTATATCAAAAACTGAGCATCTACTGCTGAATATAGGAACTCTCTACTTGGAATAGAGGAATATCTTCGACCACATACACTTCGCCTTCAAAAGCTTTGGAACTTTGATTCTACAATATCTGGCAGTGGGATGTAAGAAGACTATGCTTATTCACTCAGAGTTGGAGGCATAAGGGATGATGCCGCTGAGATTGAAACGCGATTTGCAATGTCAGGCATGCTAGAGTCATGATTTTGAAATGTGGCCTATTGTTGATTCAGTGAAGGCGCTTTTGTTTTCGAGTTTCTATTTTAGACTCGAGACTTCATCAAGTCCAGGTTCATGAGGATCCAGCTAATATGTACCACATTCTGATATCTTCCTATTTTGTAATTCAGCCTGGGTCATAAGCTACAATAATTCCAATTTACATAATTGCATCTTTACATGCAGTGACAAACCCGTGATGTACCGCTCTAATGTCCATATTCCTAGAATACCGGTAAAATCATCAGCTAGACCATGCATCGAATAATCTGCACATCATTCTTCCGATATTTCAACGA
Organism: Sclerotinia spermophila; assembly: GCA_038090695.1. Lineage (NCBI taxonomy): Eukaryota > Fungi > Ascomycota > Leotiomycetes > Helotiales > Sclerotiniaceae > Sclerotinia > Sclerotinia spermophila. Next base: position 20,553 of record JBBMOJ010000302.1, on the reverse strand, counting down.
AAAATGGTTAGCAATTAAATTTTGAAAGTTACTAGATCGCTTAGCACCAGTCTAAAAGCTAACTAAGACTCATGGTGACTACGCTAATACAGAAACTACTCGTTCCAACGCCAAGATCACCTTAGGGGATTTGTTTCTGAACTGATCGTCTTCCTCGGCTTTTACTTATATACCCTTCTTCACCCTTGTTTCTTCAGTATAAAAATATTCTTCAGGCGTGAACACCGCGATTTACATTGACAGCAATCGGTACCTTTACAGTTATCTTACTTCCTCTTATTGGTATATCAAAGGTTCCAATAGAATCGTTAACCCTATCCATATATCACATCACCGAGTTTACCTCATCGCCTTATCACAGCTACCTAACTGCGTTCAACGACGAACTAAACTGATGGATTCAATGGACATCATCATGGATCGTGTGAGTAGACTCCTTTCCTCAACCATACATTGTCCTTCGCCTACTCATACATTGGGCTCGGATACACTGCACATCATACATTTTCATTGCCGCACTCATAGATTATCTTATTGTCTTGACTCGTATTCTTAATAATCAGATCTAACAAATGTTTAGTCATCCACCGAGGCTCGCCCAGGAGATCTGGAGGGCTCAGCAGTGAAGGAGTTAGTTGAAGCCACTGACAGGGAAGAAGAGCAAGTCCGCAACCTACGTAAAGCAAAGCAGCTTGACGGGAAAAGATGTGGGGATAACGACATCCAAGGCAAAAGAGCATCAAAGATGCATCAAGATTACGTCGTCGACGTTCATGGTCTGAAACACGGGAAAGCCTCGCCTGCCTCTATATCAAAGCTTACGACAAAGAGAAGCCGCAGTGATGACGATGAGGGAGATAGATCCCTCAAAAGACAGCGGGAAAACGTTGTAGACCAAAGAGCTTCAAGGAGAAAACGAAACAATTCTGCCAAGGATCGTAGGATTCTGAGCAGTGCTTTCTTCGAGCTTGTTGAAAGAGGTGGAGGGGAAGTGCGCTATAATGTTAAGGAGGATCCATGGGGGTTATCCAAAGCGCACAAAGTTGCCAAAAGTTCTTGGGAGATGAGCAGAAAGCGTTTTGACGACGAGATGTCTATGCTTGATGCAGCAATGGGTGGTACCTCGTTGAATCGATAGATATGATTCCCTCGCGGTTGTGGGCTCATTCCTCTCGGGCGTTATATACCTTGTCATTCAGTTTGATAATTATATCGCCTCTTCAATGAATTCTTTTGAGACTCTCTATCACGTGAAGTGCGACTGGAATTCTTAAGTATATAATGCAATGAAGAATAATACTGTAGCCTTGAACGTGGCACTTGCCTTCTAAGCAGTACGTCCCGTGACTAACTAGCACTTTCAGTTTCACGATGCAATTGAGTGGATTCTTTGCTTCTTTAAATTATCTTCGTAGGTGATAAAGGTCGTGCGTGAAGCAATAGTATACACGGCCTCATGGCAACCATGCTCCTGCGTCCATGCTAATGACACATTTTAGGGCATCTTTCCTTCGCTCATTAAATCATGCCGCCAACTTACACCAGCTCGCTAGTAACATTAGAAAACTCTCCTTTCTCCAACTTTGTCTTCCAGAATATTGGGTTGGTGTCATTGAATCCGTGCTTAACCCATCCATCTTCCTTCACATGGTATAAATTGATGAAACCTCCAGAGTAGGCATCCCTGTGTGTGGCAGCCAAAATACTTCTTCTTCCCAATTCCAAGGCTGCCTCTTCGCTCAAATCATATGAGTATTCAGCATCCAAAACACCATATGCGAAGGTTTGACCGGATCCAACACAAAAGAGGTTTCCACTCAATCTTGTTCCGTCGGAATCGATGTAATAGAGTGCAGGCCCTTCTTCCTTGGTAACACCGGCACACATAGTTCCCATGGACAACCCCATACCCTTGTATCTATAAACGAGGTTTGCAAGAATCTTAGAAGCAGCTGCGACAGAAATGCGGCGTTTATGACGAAGTTCGTGAAGTCTGCATTGCATACCGAGATATGCTAGCCAGTATTGACAGTCCTATATTTCAACATGTCAGCTACGACGAAGGAAATAAACAATACAGGGATGGATTCATAGACTTACAGCAGCACCACCGGCCATTGTACCCAATAAGCAGTTGTTAATTTCGATGACCTTCTTCACAGTTTGACTTGCGATCCAATTGCCTGCCGTTGCTCTTGAATCTGTCGCTACAATAATTCCGCCTTGAAATCTGAATGCTAAAGTTGTGGTACCGTGTGCGATCTTAATGGGACAATCTGGGTTCGCATGGTCGTCGGTAGCTGCTCGGAGCCAAGCGGATGGCTAGAGGTGGATGTATTAGCAATTTGAACATTGAAATTCGATAGCAGATACAACCCCAAGTTGATGAATATAAATTGCGAGGATAACGTACATGTGCGACAGGAGGCATGGCGAATTTTAAAGACAAGCCGGGAGCTGGTTGGTATAACTCCATCTGGTCTTCTTGGGGCGCCTCTTGCTCGTAAGCAGGTGCACTGTATTTTGATACTAAAGAATCCATTTTTGAAGGGAAGGGTCTGATTTCGAGGTTCAAAATATCAGCAGAAGAGTAGAGTTGTGAGGTTGATGTCGCTGATAGATTTGATGTTGTTGTTGTATACCCAAGTAGGTATTGAATAATAGTAGCTTTACTAGGCAGCTTGAGTTTCGCGTCAGCGGGAGGTAACTACTTGTTCTGCGGGCCTTACTCGATATGGACTAGCGCGCTCGATCACTGGTACCTTATCGAGGGAATCTTTCGATATCGATATCAAGCTCCCCGGCCCTGCGTACGGAGGACAAGCCTCATATTTGTTGTATTTCTTTTACAAAAAGAACTGGACAAACAATTTCATGCAAAGGCAATGTTCCAATCCGTCTTTTCTTCATCTACCGCCCGATATTACTGTGACGCGGGACTATGACTCGGAACTGTGACTTCCGCACGAATGTACACACAAGATACGATAGATCCTACTCCGAGCAACGTTCAATATCAAGTGCGAACAAGATGGAGAAACACAAGTTAATTTCACATTATCACAATATCCATCGTGCAAATGAGTCGCAGGTATCAGTTAGTGTCGTGTCGCATACATTCTCGAGAAGGAACACCAAGCAGAGAACTTTGGCCTGGATCTCACTGGTACCTCTACTTATCTCTCTTCCAAGCTAATTTGCTGGCCAGTATGAGATCTCTCAACTACATACCTAAGTTTAAGAGCAGCAGGATATCGAACTTGGCTCATTTACTCAGCCCTTTAATCTGTGGAAGCTTCGAACGCAGTAAGGCGAGGCATGATTATAGATTCCTTATGTATAAAACGGGATAGATGTGAAGACCTCTGTGAGTTATCAGTGGCATGCTCTTTTACTTCCTTTTGTCGTGTATGTGAGTGTCCACCTACCGTTCCATGTTTGTTCTGTTCATCGATCGGAACATCCTAGAGTCGAAGAAGCTCAGAGATATCTGCGCGTCTTGAGAAAGGTTAGGCAAAAGGAAATACCAGCCTTGTTGCTTGCGACAGGGTTTGATTCGCAAATCTTTACCCCAAATTCTCAGCTGTCCAGTGGCAAGCACTATGTCCATCCAGCTCCAGATTTTATCCATGTTCTGGACTCGTTACCGAGATTCAATCAAACCGAATTTATTGGATGCAAAACCCTTGCAGTACAATCACCGTAACGACCACACTCATTCACATTCTTAACATATATTCGTCTCATTCTTCACCGATCTATCCGCTTATCCTTTGATGTCGATAGGAGGCGACCCTGAATCACTGCATTCAGCCTCCAATATCCCTTGTTACTAAAATACGTCATTTTGTCATACAATCTGTTTCTGAAAACTTCATACACAACTTTTGGGAACATCACTTCGTTATCACGCTTCCGTGTCTAAAAGCCTCAATCCGAAGATTTTTACAGGTGTCGCAATACATCTCGACTACCTTCAGCCATAGCCCCCACTTTGCTACCCCTGGGTACCTTCACTATCGTGTTTTCGGTCGATTTCCGATAACAGATCCATTTGTACGTCCCTGTGCCAGTGTGACGTTATCGTTGGAATTCATCAACACAAGTCGGGATATTGGCGTAGAAGCCGTATATTTGTCCCAAATATTATCAATTCTAGTACCCGGTGTTAGAGTGAAATATCTTTATACTAATATATCCATTCCCAACTTTTGAAGTTCATGTGTACTAATCTCATCCCTTTGATGAGACTTTAATCGATCATGCTGTCATCCTCAGAACGCAAAAGAATTCGCGAAGTTCGCCGGTATTACAAAAGGTCTCCCGATGATCCGCCCATCGCCGGCGAAAGCGCACCAGCGGAGAATCCCGAGACAGTTCGGTCCGTGGAAAAGGCTAGCAGCCCAAATAGTACTCTAACGGCGTTGATGCAATTGATCACGTGGCGTCTTGGTGCCGGAAGAGCGATGGTATCTGTTGTTGATGATAATGCACAAGTATTTGAGATTCTGATGGATAATGTCTCTGCGATATACTCACTTTTCTACAGTACTTTCTCGCAGAAGCAACAAAGACACTGGATTTGTCAGATTCTTCAAAACATGATCCAGGTGATGACTTATGGATGGGTTGTGGAGGGTAAGATTTCCTGCAGCAAGAGTTTCAGGACCTTTTCTGATAAAAGCCTCGTTTCCCAGAACTATTCGCAGTCAAGCTCTATGTGCAGTGAGTTCGTCAAACTACCTGTTGCTCACCACTAATATCTTGTGGCTAGTACACTATAGAAGTTATCCCTGAGCCAAATCATTATGCTTGTTTTAGTGTTCCAGATCTATCAGCCGATCCCAGGTTTTGTAATCTGCCTTATGTTGCAGGCGGGCCGAAGTTTCGATACTATGCGGGAACTCCTTTAATCAGTAATACCGGGATACCAATTGGAAGTGTCTTTGTCATTGATCCAAGGCCACGCGAGCGAGCCACGAGAGCCGAGGTCGATTTCCTGGGACTGATGGCAAAGAATGTTATGGAGTACCTTGAAATGAAACGGGAAAGTGTGCAGTTACGGCGAAACGATGTAATGTCTAAAGGCTTGGCTGCTCTAGTCGAGGGTCAAAGTAGAATTCCACGCCAATTAGCGACAGATATGGTCGTCAAGTGTCGAGACGCCAATGGCTCTCACTCAGATGAAGCGAAAATGGTTGACACTGACTTGACAAACAATTTGATTGTTGTTGAAACATCTTTAGCGACAGTCGCCGAGCAGTCATTGAATAATATAGTGGGCCCTCCACACGCCCTAGTTGGGGAAAACTTGCGATCTGATTTATCACATGATACATCACCTGATAAATCTGTAGACCAATTGGCATTGGCCAATGCTCCGGCGACCCACGATCGAATACTGTCACGAGGTGCTAATCTACTCAGAGAATCTCTCGATGTTGATTATACAATTTTCTTTGATATGAGTATAGGGTTTTCAACCAGTGTCGAAAACGGACAAAATGGAGAAGTTAGATCTTATGGAGATACATCTTTAGATATATCGGACATAAAAAATGACTTTACTACAACCCCCGCCTGTATTGCTCAAGACAGCGAAATCAATCTGACAAATACAGCAGCCCAGTCTCCTTCACTAAATAGGCGAAGTAATGAAGCAGGGTCTGCCAAAGTCAGAAGCTTCTCTACACCAACTTCTTCATCGATAGACGGCGATACATTATCTGGTACCCTTTACAGAGCGCCAAATGAAAAAGATCTACAAAGACTTTCGAAAAGATATCCCAAAGGCAAGGTATGGACATTTAATGGCTATGATTCTGAATCTTCAGATGAAGACTCAGAACTATCTGAACACATCTTCGCTATGCAACTTAACCCACAACATCTTCCACTCCGGAAATCTGATCGCAGCATAATGAAGCAGTGCTTTCCCGACGCTCGAGAGGTTCTTTTTGCTCCACTCTCAGAGGCAGGTACTGGATTGCCTATAGTGGCATGCTTTGCAGTATCGCTACGGGACATAGCGATTTTCACCTCCGATACTGAAAAGGCATTTGTTCGTGGATTCCTGAATAGTGTTTCTATTGAGTACAATCGACTATCTATCGCTGCTGCAGATCGTCAAAAGGGAGACTTCATATCAAGCATATCACATGTAAGCAATCCAATCCTATTAATTTAAAGACTTGCCCAGTATGATATGTCTTCATAAGAGGTGCCTGGGGTCCGAAATTCCAGGCTCGAGCCTCTCTGAAAGCTCAGACCTCTTTGTGTTGAATTTATGCGGTAGCTAGATGGCTGCCCAGTTCAACCACAATGGTTATATATGCAGTCAACCAATGGCTCATCTATTTTGTGAATCGCAGCTGATTAATTCTCTTTCATCAATAGGAATTGAGAAGTCCACTTCATGGAATTCTTGGATCTGCCGGTATTTATATTTTGCCTGAAGCACTCAGCATATGTTCTAACAACCAACTCCAATAGAGCTTTTAAGCGAGACGAATCTTGATAATGGTCAATTTGAACTCTGCTCGACAATTGAAACATGTGGAAGAGTCCTTCAGGAAACTTTAATGGATGTTCTCGAATACTCCAAAGTATGAGCTCCCTTTCTCTCTTCAATTCTGCGGTTAAAAAGCCCGTGAATTGTCAACTTCTCAATCACATAAAGCTAATCCTCCTAGCTGAATAATTTGATGAAACATAAAGGAGCTGGCCTGAAAGCCCCAAGTACGAACGGAGATTCCTCCAAGCCTCAGCAGACAAACGATGAAAGTCTTTCGAGCGATGATCTACTTTCCCAGCCCCTAGATCTTGCAAGAATGTGTGAAGATTCAGTAGCAATTGTTGCGGCTGCATATATGCATCACAGAACGAGTTCGGAACAGCTTCTTTACCGAGTAATGCAACCTCCAGGAACGACGGATACGGAAGAGGATCATACTCTGTACAAATCTAACTCTGTCACTGTTTCTCTGCACGTTGCATTTGACGATTGGCACTTCTTCTGCTCCCCGGGATCCGTGCAACGAATTATCATGAACTTAGTTGGTAACAGTCTCAAGTATACATCGGCAGGCTTCATAGATATTTCTTTGAGTGTTGAATCTCCTAAAAACGACAACACCGAGATACCAAGAAGATCAAATATCGTCGGTGGAGATGATTTAGTTGTACTTCGAGTCAGTGATAGTGGCAAGGGTATTTCTAGCGAATTCTTGAAGAGCAAACTCTTCATAGCCTTTTCTCAAGAATCCTCATTAGCACCAGGTACTGGTAAGAGCTCTATTATTCCTCTAATCTCGTTGATGTGCTGACGAAGTGTGTGAAAGGACTTGGACTCCACATCGTATATTCTCTCGTGCGGATGTATAACGGAACTATTGATGTTCAAAGTCAATCTGGACATGGGACGACAGTTACAGTCAAACTTCCCCTCACAAAAGCAGTATCTAGTTCAACATCTACCGCACCTTCTGATGCATCTCTTAAGGACCAAGTCGACGAACTGAGAAAATTACTTCGACAATTTCAATATTCCATATATACTACCCATGGTTTTCAGTCTGGCTCGTTTGGCTATCTGAAGAAGTCCCTTCATACCTATCTTACCCAGTGGTTTGGCATGGAGCATGATCCTGACGATCATGCTGCTGATGTTGCATTTGTCACTGAAGAAAAACTCGATCTATTCCTTGCGGAGCTGATCAAAGACGGTGCATGTAAGCCCTCGCTTATAATAGTAGTGCGATGTGTTCCCAGCCATAGCCATAAACCACAACAAAACTCGGTTGTTGATATACCCCTTGAAAATCTCACGATACCGTTTGGTCCCTGGAAATTGTTGAAAACACTACGCGCCTGCCTATCATCGAAGCAAATATCAACAAAGCAAATACCACCAAGCCCTTCGCTTTTAATCGATCATAAGCTTTATACCAATCCTTTGGCCTCTTCAACGGGCAATAACCAAACTAAACTTGGGATGGCCGTCACCAGAACAGTAGTAGAGGAAGTACTTCCCGATAAATCACTCTCCACGCCTCAGGTTTCATTAAATCCAAGTCAGCCCAGAATTCTTTGCGTCGATGATAATCCTATCAACCTTCGCCTTCTCAGAGCGTATTTTCGCAAACTTAATTTTGATATCACGTGTGCGGAAAATGGAGCCGTAGCGTTCGAAAAATATCGTCTTCAGCCTAATGGTTTTGATCTCGTCTTTATGGGTATGTTAATTTCACTTCTCTTGGCTATTATCTTATTCTTCCTCCAATCTAATACATATACACGCCATGAATGCACCGTGAACTAATACATCTTGAAAATCAAAGATATCAGCATGCCAGTATGCAATGGCTACCAATCCACAAGAATGATTCGAGCACTTGATGCACTTCAACAAAGCATTAGCCAGACCCCATTACCACCAACTCGTATCGTGGCACTGTCGGCCGTGTATTCAGAAGCGGGAATGGGAAAGGCGAAGGCGGCAGGTGTGGACGATTTCCATACGAAGCCAATGAAAGTCCGTAAACTGGAGTCGCTGATGAGGGAATGGGGGTATCTGGATTCATGATAGAAGGGTTGAAGTAATGGGGTTGAGGAATAGATTTTGATAAATGCTTGGATTGCGAGATTATAGTGAAGATTCGTTTATTAAATACACAGGAAGATTAGGGATTAGAGACGCGCTTGGTGATGGTTGAATTTGGTTGCATCTAAAAATGGCCAACCGAGAGACCGAATACATATTGGAGGCCATATATGGTATCTTCAAAAACACAATATTGGATATCTATTGATAATACATTAACACACAAAAGATATATCATACTACTTCAGCTCTCACTTCCTCGTTTCCAGGATTTCTTTACACCATTGTATACCATCAAATCACAACCCACATCTCACAATACTTCACATCAATAAGCATGAAAAGCGTGATGATTCACATTAGTGTAAAGCAGCGATTTATTTCAGTTGGCTAATTAGAGATTGAGTAAAGTGGCAAGTGCCAATACTTCTCAGTGAGTTCAATGAGTGTAAGTGACCCGAAGTAACCAGAGTTTAACACATTATGTACAGATGAGTGAACCTCTGATTGGTCAAAAGAGAATAGAAAAGAGTGTAAGATCCCCAAGGGGGAAAATCCAATACATTATATAAAAATAATGTAAAACTCGAAAATGGAGTTGGAGTATGCGTCCCTTTCTTTTCCTGCTTATTTCGTGGCGAGGTCATCGTTCATGTCAATTTCGAAACTTTTGCTCGGAGTGTAGCTGGGAATGAAAGGCCCGCTTTGGGAAGTCGATGGGTTTTGTGGATGTCATTGTTGTTGACTCATAGAGACCCCATGTAGGCGGTATCGTTCTTGCAAGGCTTCATCATGCAAGTCCCGCTTGTCCTTGCGTAACTCGGTTTGTTTTATGGCTAAATTATATCGCCTCGCTCTATTCGCTCTTTTGTCTTCTGCCACACACCAATACCCATCGGCAGCCGGATCGGTCTCGAGGATTCTGGGAAGAACTACCGCATATTGGCCATGGGTTTTATGAATCTTACTTGGTTTGCGGGTCAGGTTTTGGGTTCCTGGAAGCTTGTCCCCCTCGATATAACATATCTTGGTACCAAATTGGCCTTCTAGTGCGTCTTCCAGTGGGAGAATTTCGGTAAACAAGGCATTAATGGCTTGTATTCGAAGATCATTAGCATTTCTGATGATGAACCACCGGTCTTTCAGAGAGCGATTATCAAAGGCACAATTCTTCCCCATATGCCTCGAAGGTTCCAATTTGTTGGGGTGATCATTGAGAAAGGCTACCCATTTTCTAAAAACGCTCGCCACTGAAATTTTACCTTCGGGGTGTTCCCACAATGCAGCAGACAGCCCCATCACAGTCTCTCCTCCGCTGTACCAGTCTATAACTAGTAGAAGAAGTCCAGATTCCCATGGCGTCCAACCGCCTGCTTTGTGGCGAAGCCTTCTATTAACTGGAAGCATGACCTCTGCATCCAAGTCCGAGGGCGCCGAATGATGAATTGATGGCATTGGTGATAGTGCTAAACAAGAAGATGGTCTAACAAGCGTAAACGAGATGTTAAAGATAGCGAGTAGATTCGCTTCCGTAAGACGTGTTAGGGTGTACAAGGTTTGTTCGGTTGTAGTGCAGTGGGAAGAAATCTGTTGTTCTGGTCTTTTGCTTGTGGATAAAAGAAAGGGAAGAGAAACAGGAAGTAGAAGTCTGGCCTATTTGTACGCAGATCTGATAGCTTTTGTATACATTAAGAGTCAATAAAGGTAAAAGTAGGCATATTGTGACTGGAAAATGCTTCATTTCGAGTCAAAACTCCATTTTGGTCATGGCAAATCATTTGTATTTTACCATTCATGCGTGATCCAACCCCCATTTTCAACAGCTTTAACACGACTTGGAGTCAATAATGGCCTTTACACTCATTGGTATCCTCCATTGATGATTATATTGACAAATCTATGTATCATGCTGATTTGATTATGTTTCGAGTCAGAACCTTGCGCCGACCCTCTGAACTCACTTAATCATTGTCAGTCAGTCCAACCCCAGTCACCGTTGACGTTCTCAAAACTATGTTGTGACTACTGACTATAATGAGCATTGATGATAAGACTGAAATAATAAAGTGTATGAATGTAGAATGAATTACGAAGTGGCTAAACCATGCATTGTGTAAATGGCTTTGGGGATGGGTGGATGCCCATATCAATGATTCTCGACACAATACAACATTTGACTGGCATGATAATTCTTTCACATCTTTGCAATACTCAAAATTACTAGACATGATCCAAGGTGAGTATGTTAATGAGTACTTAACATACCGCTGTGGATAAAATGCTTCCTTAATATAAAACATTGAGAGCCCCAACAACCCAAAGAGAACTCATTACAAGCGCGTACAAATCAAAGTCCCATGCTCCAATCCCTTTGCTCTTCCCTGTCCGCCGCTCAAAAAGCTATGCTCTGTATGTTCACAACAAAGTTTTCCTTGTTGCCATTCATTCGGTGCCTTATGTAAACACTCTTTGAATTCTTACCTCATCTGCTTGAGATTTATGTTGATTAAGAACTTCCATTTCATATTCACAAAGAGGCGAAAGGAAAGGTGGTTTGTATTGTCCATTGCCCACCAAAAATTCGGCAGAAACCTCCCTGTTTTTGGCTCCTGGCAATCGGTGTAGTTTTGAATAGCATATGGTGATGTCAAACTCCATCTCCAGGCTGGCTCCCAATGATAAAATTTGAGATTTCAGTGAAGAAATTGCCTCGGTTCGAGTCTCACTACTATATTGTAGTTGATCGTATCTAGCCACAATAGACTCTAAATTGAAGGCACTGCGCAAGGGTCCATAACAGGTACAATGGCATTGTAAGCGCATGGAACCTAGCCCATTGTACCCTTTATGGATGAATAATGTCCATGATCTTATCGAACACAAAATTCCACAGATGCTACCATTTTCTTGACACTCTTCTTCAGTGTGCCCCCTGTAACTTTCAGTCAATCCTCCTGAAGTATACCAGTCAATGGCGAGTAGTATAATTGCATCTTTCCAGGCCGCGAAAGGTACAACGTTGGTGCTGTTATCCATGATCGTCGTATTGGGTAAAAGAAAATTCAATCTGTTCCAAAGTACCAAAGCAAATGTAGAACACTGTGAGATCAAAATTGCAATCGGTTGCTGTTTAGAAATTTCTGCTTGTGTATCTTCAAATTCATATTCAGTCAGTGTTTGAGAATCTTCGAAGAACGGAAGTTGTTAGTTGAATATGGTTAAATACGAGATGAAATTCGGAAGTAGTAATTTTTGGTATACGGTGTAGTTTGCATCGATAGAACAAGTGAGTCTAATGGCTTTGTGAGTCCGATGTATCTCCCCTGTGGTGGCAAAGTCAATATTACAGACGAAAAGAAATTCAATATAAATCCCTATACTAATTTCTATTTCATATATTATAATATTAAAGTTTCTTTTGTCACTAACAAAACAGTCACTTTGTTAATAATGAATAAAATCGGCAATTTTTGCAATCCATTTATTATTGAATTTTAATAAAAAAAAGAAAATATACTTACAAAATTGATTATTCTCGAATTCAATTATAAACAAATACAAAAATAATACTATTGTAATATAAAATATCTTCAATTTTCTAATCAAAATAAAGTCTATTTTATAAAATCAAAGCTATAAATCTATTCCAATGATTTTTACAATTCTTTATTACTTTTATCCTCCCAATAATATACTTTATTTCTTTCAATTTTATAGTTTTCAATCTATTAAATCTTTTATTAATAAAACTATTAATTATTAAAAATTCCCATTTCCTATATCTTTATATAGAGCGAAATTTCTATACTATTATAAGCTCTTTCTAATTATAGTTTTATATAATAATTTGTATTCTCTTATACTATTCTTTGATTTCTTCTTTTAAATACTATTATATATATAAATCATTACAGTTTTTTATCGAAATACCTTATTCAATTATTATTTCAATTATTATTTCAATATCAATCCTTACTTTTTTAAAGAGTTTTATAGAATCCTTATTGATTAGCTATTGTTATAAATCTTCCCCTCTAAGATACTATTTAATAAGATATAATTATATATAAATCAATTTGTATTAAAAAATACCCTTGTTGTTATTAGAAACTCTAATTTTTATTCTAGCTTATTCTTTCTCTGTTTATAACGACTCTTAGATTCCGGTAAGTAATTCATATATTCTATTTATATTAATCAATTCAATAGAACCTTATTTATATCTATTATATTAATTATTATACCCTTATAAATACTAATATATCTTTCTATTGGCTATACCTAAAACATTCATCCTAGGCCTAAATCCCTGATTTATAATGCTATCCTATATTAGAAATTTTTTATTTGTTTTACTTGTTTATAAGTAAAAATTGAGATATTGAATTTGTATATCCAAATAAAGTAAAGAGTATAGATTGATTTTATATACTTTTATATAATCTTTTTTGTTTTAATAATATAAGTTTTGAAATATTCGTATGAAATCCTTTGATTTCTATTCGAGATAGTTTATATTTTCCTTTGATATCGATCTTTTGTAATATAAAATATATATATCTCTCAACAAAGTGAAATTCTCTAAATAGGGTTTAAACCCTGGTAGATTTATTAAAAGAATGATTCTATTCTATATTAGAAACTCTTCTCATTCTATAGCTTTATATTCCTTCCAATATTTATCTATATATCTAATACTTTATTCAAATTGTAAGAGAATTGTATATTTTGTTTCTTCTTGAATAATACTTAATCAACACTATTCCTTTTTTGGTATAATATATAGTACTAAAAACACTTTCTTATTTAATCCATCCTCTCTTAGATCTTTTAAATTGTATTCAATATTCTCTCCCAAATCTGATATCTATAATATAGTTATATTCTTTATTTTATATAATAAAGGATTTCCTTTTTCTAATATTAATAATAATACTTTGTTTTCTTATTATTTATATTTCTTTTTTAACTCTTTAATTCTTTTCTTATAGAATTTCTCATTATCCAGATTGAATTGCTTATCTCCCCACAAAAGATGAAGATTTTGTATTATATTCTGTAAAATATAATATATTATATTAATCCCAATACTCTTTATAAAATGAATTGACTCGAGTTTGAGTAATATAGAATAATATACAAACCCCTAATATTTATCTTTTATTATTTTATCTATTTATATTCTTTTCCATTCTCTTATTTGAAATCGAATATTATTCCTTAGTTCTAAGCCCCTATCTCTTAATTGAGCTATAATATATAGAATATAATAAAAACCACTATTAGATTTGCGAATACTATATATTATACAATAATGATATAGGCGATATATATTACCGGGCTTCTTTAATCCTATAGTCTTAGCTCTTTTAGGACTATCCCTAGATATAATAATAATCTATATGCGTAATAGAAATGGTTTATTTGTAAAGGAGTTATATAATCAATACTTTGAACTACTATTTTCATTTAATCTTTTAATACCTTTATCTAAAACTAGTATCTCATCTATTATAGATTATAGAAAAGAATTTAAATTATTAATCTTTCTTAATCCTGGTATTAAGCAAAACAATAAAAAGTTCTATTTTTTAACCCGTTTGTTTGGAGGAAGATTGAGATTAAATAGAATAACAGGGTATATATAATAATCATTGATCTTAATTATCTATATAATATCTTATAATAATATTAGAGCTATATCTTCTATTATATTTCTAATTAGTATTAATCTATAAAGATATAATATAAAGGAAACTTATTTCTAAAACAAACCAAGTTTCTTCTTATAGTAATTCTGATATAAATCGCCATCGAAAATATCCTCCCACTCTTTTTTATTATTATTTTGATTTTCGATTCTATCAAAACTAGTTTTATAAATTGTTAGATATTCAGTTTTAAAAGATCTGAATTATATATTTAATCTTCCCTTTAAAGAAAAAAAGAGATATTACTTTTTGGAACATTTTTCTCCCTTTTTATTTATTCCTTTATATTATTTAGGTTCTCTATATAATCTATAGGTATAATAATCGTTTATATTCTTGCTTCTAATATAAGCTATATAGCTTTTAATATAGCAATCAATCTATTTGAGTTATAAACCTGTCTTCTTTTGGAGCTGTATATTCTTTCTTCAAATATTTGAAAGAGGATTCAAGGTATTAGTGATATAATCTTTATATTTCGTAATAAATTCGATTATCTTTTGTTGTCTAATATATATAATATATATTTCGAGTATAATCTAATTAACTAGTATTTTGGTATTTATATAATATTAGTTTATTATTAAATAAAATAGAAATACTTAGATTACTCTAATCTATTTGATCTGATTTATTGCTATTATTAGAACTATTATTATTATCTATAATATCACTATTCAAGCCTTCATTTGAATTATATTATATATAATTTAGTTCTCGAATTGTAAACTCTAAATCTATATTTAATTCTAATTGCTGTCTTTTAGAATTATCCCTATTTCTCTCATCTAAAAAGTTCTCTATTACTTGGGTTTTATTCAATATTCTTTTAACCTTATCCTCTGTATAACCCCAAATAGTATTATTATTATTATTGTTTTTTTTGTCTTTTTGATTTTCTTGATTATCTATATTAAAATTATTGAAATTAAATAATTTAGAATTATTACTATAAATAATAGAGTTACTATTGAAAGACTACTCTTTTTAATTATATTTATAAAAAGTAGCTCAATCAACTAATTTATTAGTTGAATGCCTCTAATAGTTATATACTTTTTTCGATCCAGATAGATAAGCATTTCGACTGATCTTGTATAGCTGTACATCAATATAGTACTCTTGATTTATATGTTTTTTAATAACCCTTATAGATTGAACTTTATTATAACATTTCCTATATAAACAGTATTCGAATCTATATTGAGATTATTAGTAATACTATTATTATTATTGTTATTATTGTTGTTATTATTATTATTACTACTACTATTGTTATTGTTATTACTATTATTATTGTTACTACTATTATTGCTATTATTGTTATTACTACTATCACTACTATATATTCCTCTTATTCTGAAAATTATAAATAAAAATAATCGTTCGGTTTCTTTATATCATATTTTGAAAAAATGTATAAAAGCTCAGTATATTCTTCAGACTCCTGATTCTCCTTCAGGAAAAAAAGTAAATTCTATATATCCTTACTCTTTTGTATTATAGCTTGCTTTGATTACTAGAATCTATATTGCTTTGTATTATATTTGTACTCTTTCTATAAATAGATTTATTATCCCTTAGGTCTAGATAGAAAGAAGGGGTTAGAATTTGGTTGATCTATTAAATGATTTAGCTTTTCTAGAGTTTATATAGAGAGATTTCATTAAACAGCTTTTTATAAGTAATCGAATAATTAATATAGTAATTTTTTGGGATACCTAAATTATATTAATATATAATCGAATATATTTATTTAATTGGGAAAAGAATATAAATAAAAAGACAAATAAAAAAGACAAATAAAAAATACAAGTAAAAAAGACAAATAAAAAAGATATAATTTTGCTTTTTCTTTAAGAAAGGCTATTGAATCTAAAAGCAAAAATTATTTTCAATATATTAACCTCGCCTTTTAATAAACTACCCAATTATATTCTAACAATAATAGCCCTTCCATTATAGAAAGTTATAAATTTATACTATAGCCTGTTTTAATATTAGTTTGGAATATTAAAGTATAAATTAATATAAGGAAATAATTTGTATACCTTTTTTGGCTTTCTCCAAATGCTATTATCAATACGCTTTTTCTATTTATTAGATATTTCAAAACCCATTTCTCCCTTTAATTACTATACCTCCTTTTCATTTAAAATATTAATATCCATTTCCATATTATTATTTTCTTTATTCTTTTCCTTTTTGCTTTCCTTTTCCTTTTCTTTCTTTATTTCCTTTTCCTTTTTTTCATTATTATAATCTATAGAATATTCATTGATATTATCTTTATTATTATTACTAATAATATTAAAATCAAAAAGATTATTATTATCCTCCTCCTTACTTATTTCGAATTGTGAATTAATATCACTATCGATTTCGATCAATAGATCGAATAAATTGATCCCACTTATAATAAGCTGATTCATTCCCAAATCGGATTTAAAACTAATAAAAGTTAATAAATATATTAGTATATATATTAATTAATATTATAATTCATATTATAAATCTTACTTTTCAATTATCATTGAATCCAGAATTTCTCTTTTCTTTTTCTCTTCTATTATTTTTCAATCCTTTTTATTTATATTTTGATATAATTATATCTTTTTTAGTTTATTAATATAATAAATAACTTTAATTTTTGTATTTTCTTTTGCTTTAAATATAATACATATATCTAGAAGAAGGTTTTACTACCTTTATTATTTATAAATAATATAAGAATTGAATAAATATTCATTTATATTTTTATAATATTTATTAAGTATATCACTACCAATACTTTTTATTAATTACAATATCTTTAATCTTCTAAAAAATTCGACTTTTTGAATTCGATATCAGAAATAGAAATGATACTATAAAATGAGATAGGCTTTCATTATAAAAAAAACTTGAAAATAGTGAATAATAATAAGAACTAATTTCAATCAATATTAAAGTAGGATATAGATAATCTATTATATTATATAACCATATTTACTTCTTTTACTCTACAAACGGAAATCTGGAAACTCTTATACAAATATTTCCTTTTTATTCCCTAAAACAATATTATATTTAAAAGAATAATAGATTATATTTATTTTTATTGGTATATAATCTTTATAGCTTTAATATAATAATTAGTATTATCACGGTGTAGAAGTATGTAATAGTATATACCTAGGTTTGATATATAATATTCTATAAGGAAGGAAGAAAAAGGTTCTAAAACTATATCGATTATATAACTAGTAATAATTAAGCCTTATATTAATATAAGACTAATATAAATTTGTAATAGTATCTCCCCCTTTAAGATTTACTTATCCTAAGTAAGCTATATAAACTAATATATTTTTTCTATTCAAATTATTTTTTCTTTTGTTTTATCAAGTATCTTAATTCTAATATATCACGGAGGATAGCTACGTCACTGGTCACTTTAAGGATTGGAGAAAAGTATATATAAAGATATATAAGATTGATTAGCTTAGGAATTAATTATAATAATCTATCCCCCTATATATATGTAGATATAGGCAATATAATTGCTTAATAAGAAATAGTAATCTATATTTAAGCTATATAGATGGAGGAATAGAATATATAATCTATTAATAAAATAAGTAGATATACTATACTACTATTTGATTATATGTAGTTTTAAATATAGATTATATTATATTAGTATATGTGAATATGTGATATATATAATATGGAGATTTCTGTAATACACCTTCCAGATTAAAAAACTCAATTATTGATTTGTATAATGAACAAAAAAAAATCCTTAGATAACAACCTTTATATGTAGCGATTAAATTATTATTTGGGTGATAGCTAATGTTTTACTTACTAAATAAATCTTTTCAAAGAAAAGAGAATGAAATTGTATAAAAACAAATGAAAAATAATGAAAAATAATCTTGTTTATATAGATAGTTATACATTTATATACTAATCTTTAATCAAATAATTATATATAACAGTATTTTACATAAAAAAAGAATTTATAGAATTAATACCTACTATCAAAACATATTAAACACATCAATTATAGTTATTGATTCGAGAATTTGTTATATAATAATTTTATAGTAGAAAAAGAGTATACAAAATAATGAGAAATTTTCAATAATAATTATAAAAAAATAAAAATAATAAAACTAAATAATTCCTATTATTTCAGATTTTAATATTTATAGTTTTAAACTTTTTATAATACTTTTTTTTGTTATAAATCTATACTTTGATTATATTACTTTTTCTCTATTTAGTATATATCTATCTATTGATTTATTTAATAATCTATTATGATTTTAATCTAATTTTTCCATATAGGTAATCTTTTTAGATTATAGTATTTATATAATCCTACTCACTAAATTAGCAAATCTTTTTTGTATATACCTATTCACTCACATCGAAAAATCAATCTTAATAATTACTCAAGTGCTCCTCAAACTCCTAGATTTAATAAAAGAATATTATTATTAATATATAACCCTAATAATAAGAATGATTATATAGTGGTTTTATTGATTGATTATTCTAAATCTCTTTTGGTTCTATTCTCTAATAAAAGTAATATATTTAAAAAGGATTTCTCTAGATTCGGGGATAATAATAATTCTTCCATACCCCCCAAAAAGCAAGTAGAACATTGTATTTGCAATACGGATGATAGAGGTATTCGAGATGCCCAAAATGAATACCTATATTATTGATATATCCGATCTCTTATATCTGACTGATATAAAGACTATGGGAAGTATTATAAAAAAATGCTTCTCTTTAATTCAAATTGTTATTAAAAGTGTTTTTTTTTATAATTATTTATTACTTTTTGTATATTTGCAACCTTTAGTATTTCAATTACTTAAATTATCTGATCCTGATTTTGTTACAATTCCTAGACAAATAAATATTCTTCAACTCCTTTTCTCTTATTATATTTTAATAATATTTAGAAATTAATTCCAAATAAAAAAACTACTTGTATTACAATATCAATAATACTAGCCTTAAAGAATAAAAAGAATAAATTCATTGATATTATTGATATCGACTTTCCCCTACTATCAATACATTATTCTGCTTTTCATCCAGAGTAAACTATTCAATCACACCTATCAACTCCCTCTTTAATTAAAAAAAGAAAAGCTCTTTTTTCTTTATTATTGCTTTTTTCCTTTCCTTTACTTATAACTAAACGATTCAAGGTTATATCGAAAATAGTTGTTTCTAGCTTTTTTATTCAGATTAAATTTTCGGTTGCTAAGGCTAAGACGAAATCCAAAAAGTCTCTAGCTAAAAAAGGAAAAGATAAAAAGAAAAGAAAAAGAAAAGAAAAAAAAATATTTTTTGAAATTGATAATTGGAGTATCCCAAATAATAATATTGAGGATTTTAATTTTAATCTTGAAATTAAACAGGAAGAATTGAAGTTTATATAGCTTAAGATAGAGATTGAAAAAAGAAAGTAGATATTGAAAGCTTGTAAAAGAAAATAATTAATATTATTTGATTTCAGTAATCTTTGAATGTATATCTTGAAGATTTAAAAGTGTTTTGAAATAATTGAATTTTTGTTTTAATAAGTTTTTTGTTAATTTATCTATTGTTATTTCAGCTATAAATAAATATATAAGGTAAAAGCTTCTTTTTGTATATTCCTATTTCAATTATATATTTTGGATATTAATATATTAGAGTTTCATAGTAATTCTTTTATTTTCACCAATTATTAATCTGATTGTTTGTTAATTATTATAGAAGATTATAATTAATTGTTTAATTATAAGATTGATTTTTTTTTAGGAATCTTAGAGTTACTAGAATCTCTTTTGAAATTCTTTTAACTTTTAGTAATTCGGCTTTAGTAATTGATATTATTATTATATCTTGTTTTAATATTTTTTATATAATTGGACCTTCAAATAATGAAATAATATAACCTTATAATAAACAATATATTTCAAGATTATTTGTAAATAAAGTATTTGAAAATAATAAAAGTTAGGGAATTTGATTTTTATTGTATTCTATTGTGTGATACCTTGTATTTTAAAGATATTGAATATAATAATCAATCATCTTTATATAATCCAAAAATAGATTAATTAGAAAATAACTAAGTTGAAATACTGTAAAAGTAATATTTACTCTTATTGTAGTTGTAGTGTATAATATGTTACGGGAGCTGCCTCTAGGGTCACGTGAAAGTGTCTAGAGATCTCTCGAGGT